>JAEKIV010000132.1:0-65644 GCA_016801325.1 Hypholoma fasciculare | reverse complement strand
ACCACCTTGCAATGTCCCAGAACATTCAGAGCACTATACAAAGTTGCTAAAATAATAAGATTGCAATACAATATTTATCGGCCAATATAAGGCCGTTACAAAGGTTGGGGTGGCTGCAATGCGTTACATTGTTTCTGACTTTTTACTGATGCGAGGCACTATTATATGAGCTGCGATAGCGTGTTTCTTTTCTGTTCAAAACAGCATTGATATTATCTCCATACAATAAAAAGATAGTTTTCTCACGCTTAGTCATATAGTGGATCCTCTGAAACCTTCCACGTGCGCTGCCCTTCTCTTAACTTTTTCTTGAGTATACTCTCGATCCCTCAATGCCTCTACTTTACGTTCAGTTAGCCTTGGCCCTTCTGTTCGGTTCTACGTTCTGTAACACTGTTCAGCCGTCGCTGCCTCCTTTTAAGTTTCACTGCGCGTCAAGTGAGGTTATCAAGCTCTTGCACATTGAGTTGAATATTCATGTTGCGATGGACCACCATGTGCGTAAGTTTTTGTGCGTTTAGGACTTTGATTGATAGAGCGCCGAGGCAATGATCACCAATTCTCCTTTCTATTCATCGAGCGGCGAGGACGTCCTCCGACGCATTTTCTTTGGGTGTCGCGCTTGATCCAAACCAAGGCGAGCGTATGCGGCTTCAGTGTCCCGTTGCGCGGTTATTTCAACTGCTAGGATAAGACAGTAGGCGCACTAAGCACCCGCGAAGTGGTGAGGGCCGAGGCACGTCACCTGCATCTCGGACTTTGGCAACTTCATGATGGTCGGACGGCCCATGCGCGCTGGAGCGCACGCATGCACCGTGTGTTCGGAACTGGTGGAGCTCGGTCTCAATGCACCATTACTCTGCGGTGGCAGATGGTGCAAGTGGAAGAACAGGAGTGCGATACCTACACCCTCAGCATGTGGGTCTCTTTTGCTTGCCACTTTTGACTTTGCATCTGATAGTACACATTGTGATTCGTGAACAGTACTTCTACATCTTTTAATTGTTACTTGATTCTCTTTTTGGCTGGAATTTGCGCAGATTACAACAAAGTACCCTCCGCGCCTGGAGGCCGTCTCGGGCACATGAGAGCCTTGGGTGCACCTGCTAGACGCGGACGCAAGCGGAACTGAACCTTTCCACGTGTGCTGCTATTCTCTAACTTTTTCTCGCCGCATGTCCTCTCGCGCATCCTCACAATCCCTGTTTCCTCCGTGAGTGATCTCTATATCGCTACTATTTACCACTGTCGGCTTTGTGTTTGACTAGCTTTGTGCTCGGTTCTACATTTTGTTCAGTTGTCGCCACCTCCTTTTACTGCATCAAGCGAGGTTATCAATAACATTTCACAGTCCCTGGGTTGGAAATTTATCTGTGAAAATTGCGTCGCATGTTGCTTTGGATCACCGTGTGCCGTAAGTCTTTAGGCGCGTGATCGGGACATCCCCGGGGCTCCCTGTCGTGCTTGAATTTGCTTCAGTCATTCGACGAATCGACTTACGTGGCTTGAAACTTGGGTGACCCGCGTTGCTATGGCTCATATCGAGGCAACCGTACGCGCTCCGGCGCCCCGCTGCACCGCTCCCTCTTTTTCTGGTGGGCCAGTAGGCGCACTGAGCACCCGCCAAGTGGCAAGGTACGACACCTACAACTTGGACTCTGGCTGCTTCATGATGGACAGCCCATACGCACTGCCGCGCGCGCATGCACTGCGTATTCAGAACCGTGCCCACCCGCGTCGGTGGAGGTCAATCTCAATGCACAATACTCTGCGGTGGTACATTGGACTTGCTGTGTTATACTATTTGTATACTATGCAATATAGTGCTTCATTAATTCATCATCACCCAACCTTTTCTCTCTCAACATGGCTTGGAGCAGTTGAGGACCCGTGGCTTGTATCCATGATTTTGGGTGAATCGAACTTGGTGGGACAAATAAAACTGCGAATATGTGCCCCATGGCTGAGTTGGTTACAGCGTCCGACTGTTAAGCAGAGCAGCTACGATAATCGGAAGGTCGTGAGTTCGAGCCTCACTGGGGCAGGTTATTTTTTCTTGTAATTTATCCCGATAATATGCTTTTTTGATCTGTAACAGTCTGTTGCATTCAAGTTTCAACAGTCAACTTGCAACTTGTTACTTTTAGAGTCTTTAGAACGTACGACGTAGTCTTAGAACTCGACAATACTTAATGCTACTGATATACGAGAAGGAATTACGAGCTTAACTTAAATAACATCACAGAAAACCATTGTAAAAGATACAGTACAGAGTGACCATGAGCAGAGCGCAATTCTCCTGAAACAGATAGGCCGTATATCATGTATGGCGTATCTCGAGCTAACACCGAGGAAGTGAGAGAGGCATTCAAGCCAAGCGAGCACTCTTGCTCCGCGATGTCGACAATTCCTGAGCACGTCTTCGCCGAGCCTCTCCTACAAAAAAAAAAAAAAATAAGCATCAAATCATTTGCGCTAGAGCTGCTAACGTACTTCGGATGATATTGGAATCTTCTCCTGCATCGAGACGTCTTCGGTTTTCGCGGAGGATTTCACTGACTCGCTCACTTGCGGCTTTGAGCAGGTTAAACTGGTACTCCTGCGCAGACAACAAACGCGATTGTGGAGGAGTGATGAACATGGCTTTGTTCAGATTCGGTGAAGATACATCCTAGAAAGTCGTGAATATACTGTAGCGATGCGATGCGAGGTTTGGATATATAGGAGTGTTACTATTTACTCACTGCGTAAATCGAGAAACCAATTTCGGTAGATGACGATGTTTCTATCGTAGTCACATTGTCAATCTTGATTAGAGGGGTATGACCGATTGCTGCTATGGGCATTTCAAGGGCTGTTGGCACGCCGTCAGGTATTATCTTCTCAACGGGAGCAAAGTCAAGAAGAGTGCTGATGTTCGCATATTCCTCTACTTCTATAGTAGGAACAAGTTAAGTGAGCTGTTGAAAATGGGCATGTATCCAATTGCAATAAACTTACCTGGACAACAAATATGGCCATTTCGTGTTGCGGTGTCAGGGCGAGTCCTAGACCGTATTGTGGTGTTCCAGACTGGAGACGGCACTGTAGGGAAATAGGAATTGAAGATTGCGAATTGTATGAATCTGAGGGTGAGTTTCACAGCAAGCCTCAGAAGTGTAACAAGCTTCAAGAGGCCGAACAGGAACGCGATGCGACCCATGATCTCGGGGCCAGACCAAGGCCAGGCGTGTGGGTACCAGGAACCTTAAGTTCGACGAGAAGACAGAACGGATGACAATAGGCTGGCCTGAAGATTCCATGTTTTGGGCTAGGAGGTTGACAAACAGGAGCTATAGGACGGCTTCAATCAGTCAGCCACGAAGATATCGACCGCGTTCAACGACAGTAGACGCCTCCGAGTGGATTTGTTCGTTGATTGAATATTCACGCACGCCGAGAGATTCTAAGTCTAAGCCAAAAGCTTACAGAGAGGTACTAGCGAGCTGCCGCTGCTGGATGAGTAGTCGGAACTGTCGGGTGAGTAGTCGTGGAATTCAAGAATCAAGTGGAAATTGGAATTGGTCGTGGCGGAACTTGGAAGTTGGAAGTGACATGGCTTTCCATAGGTTGAAATCGGAAGCAAAAAGCGTCACCTGAGCGATTCGAACACTCGCGGTCAAAGACCAACCGCTGGTCTACTAAATGTAGCAGGCGATCCCGTTAACCACTCCGGCAAAGTGACTTACGCAATTTGGCGGCATCAATAAGTCCAATACACTATAATCTGAGGGTTTGTGTTTTCAAGTGCGTTTTCACTGAATTCTCTCCTCCCTGCCGTCTGCTTTAAAGAATGAGTATCGAGCATGGCTTAGCGTTGTTCATGTTCCTGAGGTCGGCAATGGGCATCCTGTGTCGCAGATGTACGATCACATGATCATACATTGGCGTTGGTATATTATTAGCGACGGACTCGGACTCGGAGGCAAAAGGAATCTGTCTGCGACTGCCGTCCAGTGTCTTACTTGCTTTGCAGTCTTCATCCCATGTCCACTTAGGCCAGCCGGCAAATGATAATGTTGAAGCGAGCAGGAGCAACGTTGAGGCGAAGTCTGAGGGGGGTTCACACACATCCGTCGTCGTCGTTCACTTTCAACCAGGCGCCGGTGCGTCGAAATGGCGTCGTCGTAGCCACTGCATCTGCCCTTGTTGCAGGGTCGCTCCTGTGGTATTCATCTTCTCAGCCTATCTATAATGATGCCTCAGTGGTGGTAGAAAAGCCGAAACCCTTGCCTCTGAACAAGCCGAGCGACCCCAACACCATATATTCCTTGGTGTGGGGATCTAATAAGTAAGCGCCCAGGGCTCACGCAGCTCTGCAATTTTTATTCACTTTTGATATAGTAATAGAACATTGTTTCCCAACGCACCAGGAGACGAGGTAATTCGCTCGCCTGTTGTTGCCCAATGGTTAAACGGCGTTGCTCTTCGAGACTTACAATTCGAAGAAAGCCACGCCGCATGTATCGATGCTCGGGGCGACGTTTACCAATGGGGAGATGGTTTCTTTGGGAAAACTCTAAAAGGCGTACATACACCAAAGCTTACACTGCGGGGCAAGGTCAGCATTCTGATAGTGAAACCAGTTTGTACTGACAGAGACTTTTAATCAATAGAATATTGTACAGCTGCAGCTGACAGAACGTAAGCTGTATGCGCTCTCGGCATCCGGAAAAGTATATGTAATTGCCACGGACGCGCTGGAACAAGAACTCGGGACATGCGCCCCTACTCCTGCCAGCGATTCCTGGTGGGGAACTGGCTGGTTCTGGGGCGAAGACGAGTGTGTCGACTTCGCCGAAATCACTCCCGCGGAACCTCTCGCCTGGAGAGAATCGTAGGTCGTTTGTTGACTGAATCTCAGCCCATAGTTTACCTCTTTAAAGCGTTACCTCGATTGCTGCTGGCAAGAACCACCTTCTCGCTCTGACTTCCAAGGGGCGCGCTTTCGCGCATCCCATTAACAAACAAGCAAATCAATACGGACAGTTAGGCTTTCGCAAGTTTTCAGTCCCTGATCCTGCCGCAGTGCTCACAAAACGGGACTCACATCTGCACATTGACCTCGTTCCAAAATCCTTGGCCGATCCCTACCTGAATGCATCTCGATCTGTTCGTGTGACCTCGACATCAGCAGGCGCGGACAATCTTGCAAACATCAATGACGAGACCATCAGATTCTGCACTCAATTATTCGAAATTCCAGCACTGAAAGGCGTTGAGGTCGCTCAAATTGCTGCTGGAAGTCGCAACAGTTTTGTTCGTACTCCGTCTGGCCGCGTACTGGGATGGGGAGCAAATGGGCATGGGTTTGTTATATCTCAATTGATCTCATAACGCAAAGCTAAGCAGATTGGCATAGTCAAATTGGCCTAGGGGCTAATGTTGCGCTTGACACTATCACTGTTCCAACCGAAGTCGTACTATGGCGTTTTGTTGGCAACGATGTAAAGA
The DNA here is from genome assembly GCA_016801325.1 of Hypholoma fasciculare. Taxonomy (NCBI): domain Eukaryota; kingdom Fungi; phylum Basidiomycota; class Agaricomycetes; order Agaricales; family Strophariaceae; genus Hypholoma; species Hypholoma fasciculare. The sequence goes on along the minus strand of JAEKIV010000132.1, from coordinate 60,151 downwards.
GCAAATGTATTGATGTAAGGGCAGGTGTGTAATTTATAAAAGCTGGGTACGATATTGCATGAATCTCAAAGCTGAATCACAGGTGGCGATCTGACGGGTTTTATTGTTGAGCGATTGGCTGGAAAGGGCCCTCAAAGCACTGACTTACTCATGTGTGGAAATGGGCAATACGGCGGGCTCGGTAATAATTTATACACGAATTCTCAAGGGAATCCCATCCGAATCAAGAGTATGAGCGGTCTTGTCCAATGTGAGAGACTCCTTTGACGGTATCATGGAACATCGCTTAAATTCAACAGATAATGAGCGCATCCAAGGTGTAGAACCTATCAATCCGGACGAAATAGTCATCTCTCCCACTGGCCATGTTCTCCTTACTCTCAACTCTTCCGTGGACTCGGCCGGAGTCGGAGGTCAAGACCTCATGGTCTGGGGCAGGGGTCACGAATACGAGTTAGGAAATGGCAAGCGAACTAATGTCGTTGTCCCAACTCCGATACCGGCTCCCGATGAGGAGGAACGGTTCATGCTTGTTTCAAGGAAGGCGAAGGAAGTCAAAGACTTGCATGGTAAACTGTGGAAACGGGGAGTGCAGGTCAAGCAACATGTTGCTGCTGGATATCAAAACAGCGTTGTGTACTGGAAGATTGTTCAATAATAAATTTCTGTACCCAGTAATCAAACAAACGATTTTTGCTCACTCTGTGTAACCTCTTTGTGATCACCGCGGGATTTTAGCGGGGGAATTAGCGAAGTTAGAAGTCAGTACCACTGTTCCGCGCCTTCTTGCGGCATGCATGGCAAAGTTTTGCCACGATCTTTGTTCTCGGTTGCCATCTAGTTGTCCTCTTAAAAAGGCCTGACAGCGCTCTCTCAGACAGCAATATCGCTCGTTTCCAGTCGTAACCAAGTCCAACTCGGACGGGCGGGTGTCTATCGCCGTCTATCACTTGTCTATCCTGGCGAGCAAACAACTCCATTCGCTCCCGTATTTGGGCAACAGAATCACTTAACATCTGACTTTCACATCTCGAGCAGCTCTTTGATTACTCTGTCTTCGTCGCACATCGGTGCCACTCCGCAGCAATGGCCGCCAATCCTCTGACCTCACCCACGCTCTCTTCTTCGTTCTCTGAATATGACCTCGTATCCAATCGTTCTCGCTCAGGATCTATGGCCTCCGAGCAATTATTACCCTCCAACTCGGAAGACTCAGACGACGAGATCGTCTGGGACATCTCCGCCGACTCGTCGGCGTCCGACAGTGAATTTGTCCTTCTCAGACACCGCGCCTCTACAGTTCCTTCCCAGACAGGACGGTCGACGCCAGACGCGGGGGCGCAGTCGCCACTCACACCCATCGCTCCCCGAAGCTTGGGGGCACAGATGGAGGCACTGAGTCTGGCTACCAAGGGTGCTCCCGCGCAAGATAATAAGGCGCCTAGACAGCCGGGGGCTGGAACGTCGGCCACGACGAAACCGAAGAATAAGAAGGCGAAGAAGAGGGCTAACTCCGCTGCAGGTGCCAATGCGAGTGCATCCCCGACGCCGGCGAATAAGTCTGCTAAGAAGGCAAAGCAAAACAAGGCCAGCGCGGTTGTGAAATATACCGGCTTGGGCTTGCGCCCGATCGTGGACGACTTTTCAGATCGGCAGTCGGTCGTCTCGTGCGACAACGAGTCTGTGTACTCCCCCACACTCTACGAGGAGGCAGCAAGCTTCATCTCATCGTGCGTAGCCTTCCCCTCTGATTATTTCATAAGTGCTAAACTATTTAATCATCTTCGCTGTTCGCTGTGCTTTTAGATTCCTTTCGAATCCGGACGCGAAGAGTAGCTCTGTGTATCGCTTGACGCTCATGCAGTCCATCATCATCGAGCTCGGGCTCGCGACAGCTTCGCTCCCCAGCTCTCTGAAGTCAGCCAAGGCATTCCTGAAGTCGCGCGTCTTTCTGAACATTCGAGAGTACATTGCCGTGCGAGAGCAGGGTCCCGAGGCGGTGCAGCGCGCGTTGTATCCGAGCAAGACTGCCCTCATCAAGGGTATCAGGAAGAACCCGACACCGATCAAGTGGGTCAAGAAACATGGACTGCAAGTCCTCTTGGTCGGCTGGATGCAACACTGATCCGTGCTGCCTATGCTCCGCCAGTGCTGATCAAGCACACTGGTTGGCAAAGGGCAATAGCACGCCGCTCGGCCCATTTGGGCGCTACAAACTCCACCGGAAGGGCGCGTCGTCGTCAACGTTTCTTTGATTGACGGTCTGTGACACACAAATGATCATGATGCAGATGATGATGTACTATATGTGTATTTTTGGCTTTATGTTCTTGTGCAAGAGTTTTTTTTTTGGTGATGTATGTACTTTTTTGCTGCTTGCCTGATGATGCTTTCTTGTTGTATTCGCCTTCTACCTCCGCAGTTGTTGTAATGGTATGTATGTACATTCCTTTTCCTGTATCTCCAGCCCTATTTTTGGACTCTTTTACATTCGTTGGTAATTTTTGTCATTTTTGTTCAGCATTGACATGCAAGCGACTCCTTGGGCCCTTGACCATAGCATCACGAGCATTGCAATCAGCTCTCTCACTCCTTTGTATTTTCTTCAGCACTACTTTTTGTCTGTACAATATGAAATAGATTATTCTTGACTACATCTTCAACGTGACCAGCATTCGAATTTGAGAATCCAATAGGTAAAACTTGGGTAAAACATAAGATTTAGTAATATAAAATGATGTTGAAGACCAGCTTCGAATATGGAAGACGGCAATCCCACACACGCAGGTAGATACCTATATACATGAGGAGAATGCCGGTGTTTCTGATAACAAAAGATGATAGCTGAATGAATATGCAGTACTGCAAGAACCTGAAGGCAGAGCGACTCTAGATACTAGCATATTATGAAGCATCTGTCCTTGTTCGGGAACGAAGCCCAGTGATTTGGGCGCGCATGAATTGTATGCCACGCCTCGTCGATGACTGCTTGGTTGTTGCGGCCTACGCTTAGTTCGAGTCGTCGTCGACGCCAGCGGTCAAGACGAGCGAGCCAAGCTGGGTGAGGAGGTCGTTGATCGCCGCGATGTTGTCCGTGATCTGCGTGGTCGAGTCCGCCGTGGCGGACGTAGATGGCAGCGCCGCAGCTGAGCTCGCGAGGACCGATGCGCTTGCGCTCGCCGACGAATATAACGAAGAGAGCTTGCTACTCGACGCAACGGCCTTGGACGAGCTCGTCGCGGCCTTCGTCGTCGTCGCGACCGAAGCCTTCGAGGAAGTGGTGGTCGCGACATACGCCTTGGAAGAAGTGGAGGTCTTGGAGGTGGTAGCCGCGACCGCCGCGGCCTTATAAGAGGTGGTGGTAGCCGCTGCCTTGCTCGTGGTTGTTGCAGCCGTGGTCGCGGCCTTGGTGGTGGTGGTGGCCGACGTGTCGTCGACGAAGGACCACTCGCCGTAGATGATGCCCGTGTCCTCGCTCGCGAAGTGCGTGAACAGGCCGCGCGAGAGGTCGAGGCCGCCGGTCGGGCATCCAGGGCACTAATGCGGCGTGAAGTGCATCAGCAAGCGAGACGTCCGAGGCAGAGCGCGGGTACGCACGCTGTCCATGATGGTCGCGGTGGCGGTTACGCCGTTGTAGGTCATCGTGATCTGCTTGTTGCAGTACGAGCTTGGGTAGGTCGTGCCGAATGTCTGCGGGATGGGTTGTCAGAAAACGCGTTTGAAAGAAGTTTACGCGAGCAATACACACTGCTTGATTGAGCGCGACAATCTAGGGGTACCGTATATCAGTAAAAAAAAATTGTAGCTTATGATTTGGGACGTACATAGTCGGACGCGACGTTGGTCGTGCCACAGGCACCACTACATCATCGACGTGTTCATGAATTAAAATCACGGCGGCATGACAGGGAAGTGGGAGGTAAGCAAAGGATTATCAGAACAAAGTTTCATCGAATAAAAATAAAGCGAAAACTCACAGGCCAACATCGTAGAACGACCATCGGGTATTGCTGTACCGCTTCGTCAAATCTCCGCTGAGGCGCTTCGCGAGACTATTGTGCATAGCACGGGGGCGACTCTCCGCAGAGGCGGTCGCAGCAAAGAGTGCCAAGGGTACGACAGTGAAGAGGGTCGAGAACATGTTGAATCAACGAATGTGGGGATAGCTTGTGGTGATGATTGCGGTTGACGAGGGAGCGACTTTCAATGCCTGCAGTGAAAGACTTTGGCAAAGGTATGAGGGCCTGCTATGAAAATGAAGGGGCCGTTATATACCGTGAAAATTCCTCGCCGCAGTAACAATTTATTGCAAATTAGTGGGTGCTGCGCAAATTTTAAGGGGGATGGCCAGCCGCCGCGAGCCGTCGGGAACCCTAAATTTGGTGACCGACGAGCGCTTAATCTAGTCGCCTGGAATGCTTACCTCATCCACACCACCGTCAACCGCGATCGTTAAAAAAAATGACGCGCCTGGAGCGTTGCCTAAAGACTTCCCGCACTGGATGAGCGACGATCTGGTGATGGCTCCTCCGCGATTAGTTCCTCGATCATATGTGGCTTGGCGCTTCTGCAAACTTTGGAGGTTCAAGCACAAAATAGGGTGAAAGTGAGGTCAGGTTGCAATGCTCAGGGTATATAAATAACATGGCTACGCAGAGCGAAGCAATGAGAAGTAAGAGAACGCAAAAGCCTAACTTAGAATTTAAAGGCAATTAAATGTATAGAAAAAACATTGGGAAATGCAATGCTTGTGCGGCGTTGAGCGTTATGCACTTCAACAATATCCAGGCCGCTCCAATCCCTCCATGAAAGATAGGGATAAAAGGTGACAAAAGTGAATCTAGAGTGATTAAGCCTCAGCTGCGCCTGCAATGAGACCTCCAACTTGGACGAATGCCTGGTACAGGTCGGCGATGTTTTCAGGAGCACCTGACGAAGCGACAATCGTTGCTGTTGGAATGGCAAGGCCAGATGCAGGGCCAGACGAGTAGTTGATAGAAGAGGTAGTAGATGTCGACGTAGTTGACGTCGAAGTCTTCGACGTCGAGGTCGAAGTTGAAGTCCAAGACGTCGAGGTAGACTTTGGTTTACTAGAAGTCTTGATAGAGGACGAGGTGCTGGATGGGGCAACCCAGGTAGAAGTGGGGGCCACCCATTTTGAAGTGCTAGTAGGCGCTTTCCATGTGCTGGTAGGAGCCACCCAGACAGACGTCGTCGTCTTCTTGGTAGTAGTAGGAGCAGCAGGTGCGGCGGGTGCGGCGTCGGTGAAATCCCATGTTCCGTAAATAATGCCAACTGACGCAGGGGCAAAGAATTGGAACAACCCTTCGGTAAGATCAAGGCCCATGTAAGGGCATCCAGGACACTTCAAACGCAGTTAATTCGGGCCAATCATATGATTTGAGTGAGCTTACGGTGTCAGTGACCGACGCCGTGGTGGTCTTTCCATTATAAGTCATCGTAATGGTCTTGAAGCAGTAACTATCTTGCATTTGCTGCAACGGACGACTGTGAGATAATACGAGGATGACGTTAAAGACGGGCAACTCACAGCCGCATTCATAGCCACAGTCTGAAATAGACAGTCGTCAGCTTGAAGAGTAAATTAATAAACATGGAATAGACGCACGAAGTCCGCGTTTGTGTGGAACTGTCCGCAAGAACCGCTACGGCAATATCGGTTGGGTCAAATTTAGCAGGGCTATGTTTGGGAGGCCACCTACGCGTTGCCAGTCTCGACATTATAGAAAGACCACCGAGCACCGGTAAAGCGACGGTCGAAGGGGGCGACGTTGCCTGGTTGGCGTTTTGCAATGTCGTGGTGGCGGTTGAGAAAATTGCCATGCGAGCCAGCGAGGGCGTTGATAGGGAGTACGAGGGACAGGAGCGAGAGCTTGACGAGTTTCGCGAACATGATTATAGAAACAGGTGGGTTAATGAGTGTGGTTAGCAAGAGAGTGGACTGCTGAGAGGAGCAGGGAGGGAAGGGCGCAAGAGCTCGTCAGTAGTAGGAAGACAGGGACAACACGCCTAGCCTAACAACCACTCCAAACAATGTGCCAGGAACTTGCCGAACATCCTCCACATCATTTCCCGAACAACATATATAGCTCTGGGCCACTTTCTCCACATGTCGAACCTACCTATCAGCGCAACCTGTTACAGATTACTCCGCACTGCAGTTGGCCGACGAACAGCTTCTCCAGTCGCTGGTTCTCTAAGCTCTTGAGGCAGAGGCATCCTGGAGGAATGTTTACGTCATCTCTTGGAAAATACACGACGGCCTCAGAATGCCAACTGTCACGACTCACCAATGCCCATTATCTTCCAATACCACGCTGCAGCCTCGAGTCCACCGGAATATGTACATAGCCAAGAGAACATCCATAAACGACGTGGAATCTGTCACACCGCGCTTCAAAAATCAAGGACGTCAACGCACACAGCCATATACAGGCCCATATATCTGCTTTTCATCAACATACGTATGTAGATTCAGAACGCCAAGGAAACTCACGGCTCCGATCGTCGACGCTTACGATCTTCTCTTTTCTCAGTTCATTCTGCTTGTACTTGCTTATGTACCGCTGTCTGTACAAAGCCCGCTTCATAGTTTCCAGGAACACAGACGTTTTGGACCTGATGGGACTCAGATATCGGTATCACAAGGCCCTATAGATTATCGTGGGTCTGCGGCAGGATGCCAGAGGACGTCGCCTACAAAAGCTCCAGATCTGGTTCCAACTGCTTCCTCTCGACCTCGCCATTAGAATGGCACCTCTCCAATTCAACTGCGATTCCTGCAGACAGAGCATTGTACCCACCAACCCGCGTGTCCACTGTCTTGTCTGCGCTGATTATGATCTCTGCGCAAACTGCGCGCTCGGCGAGCGATTCACGACGGGACATGTGGCCGGACATAGTACGCAGGTATTCAAGCAGAGTGGAGGAAACGGCCAGCAGGCTATTCCAGCCTCCACTCCTGTGCAGGCAGCGCCAAATACTCCCCCAGGCAATCCCGGGGGTATAGCAAGACCTTCAGTCGTGCCTCCGCCGCTCCCATCTCGTCCATCGAACCCACAACCGTCCAACTCTTCAGGAAGTGGGTCGGCATGGCAGCCTTGGTTTCATCCCGATTCGTCACCGACTGACGCGTATACCACGTTAATGAACGACATATTCACATATCTTGATCCAACGAACGTTGGAAATCTCGTTCCGGAGACGCTCTCGGGCTTCTTGGACGATATGGGGTATCTTGCACACGATAACGCATGTACGTCTCTACGCCCTGTATACTAGAAGCACCCTTGTCCTGATGAATTTGCATCCTCAGGGAAAGCAGGTTTGCAAGCCACTTATGCGCTATCCAAAGAATCAATGGCCGACAAGTCGCTCAAGAATGCGTATGACCTCTTCTCGATCGAGCACGTCTTGCTCCAGCGACAGCAGCCCCCACATGTTGATCCTACGGGCTTCACCGCGACCATGAAGAGCGTCCTTGGGGCCGCATACAAGCCATCGATGATAGGGCAGGGCCTGATAACGACCCAGGGACCCATGCCTGCCATCACGCGCAGCGGATTCATTGAATTCATGCGCATCGAGGCACTCTCGGACCCATCGCGCGAGTGGGGCAACTTCAGCCGACTGCTCAAGAAATACAACCTGCCACGGTACCGCGGGTGGGGAGACCTGCCGCGCAGCGTGCTGCCGGAGGTACCCGACGCGTCAATGCTGGCTCGCGTTGCGAGTGTGGCGGCGTTCGCACAGCAGAAGGGACAGCAGGAGCTCGATGCAGCGCGCGCAGGGGCGCAGATAAGGGCGCAAGGACGACAGGCTGCACTCGATCTCGTGAGCGATAGAAGAGTCGAATATCGCTATTATTAGGGCTCCTGGATCACAATGCCGGAGATGAATCCTGCCCAATGCTGCCTGCGGACCATCGTAATTTACGGGTTGCTTGAATGCATTTTAAAACGTTTTTCTTCGTGGGTCTTGAGCCAGCTTTCTTCAGTGGCGAACATTTCTATATGTTGGTTTGTGCACAATAACCCGGCCCTTCATCTTTGTATCCGAGGATCTAGGAATATCATCAACAACAGGAATCGAGTCTCTATCTAATCTCCGACATCGCGCAACTCTCGTTCAGTGCATGTCCAACTTACATGTCTTGGCGGTCAAGTGTTCATTATACGTGCGTTCTGTCCAGAACAACATCAGGCGACACCGCCTTACACAGTTACAGTACAGGCACCGAGATCAACAACTGGATGAAAGAGGACGAGATGTTGGGGAGAGGTAGATTCATTCGGATAACCTAAACCTAAAACACAAGAACTCTTTCTTCCGACATACATAATTGTCGGCGGCCAGATTGGTGTCGCTCCAGCACAACCTCATTTCTTATCTGTCCACCCCAACTGAAATGCGCTATAGGACCGCTTTGAAAATCTTGCTTCCTAGTTCTGCTCCTCTCGTCAACCCCTCAGTGCTACTCTTTCGAGGATGATAATCCCCAGGATACCTGTAGCATTCCTTCCGCCAAAATCCCCTTGCATCCGTGAGTCTCTGGTTATCATCTTAATGCGATCTATGCGCTTGGAAAGCAGCTTGCACTGGAACATTTGAACGATCAGGTTGAAAAGTACTGCGGAGGGAACGGCCGGGTTCCTGTCCTACTGCCCAGCTTCTACCTACCACCCACCGTCTTTTCTCCCGTCTTCATTTCCCGGTTGTTGCCCGGATATACCGAAATTTCGAGAGCACAGCAATCGGAAATATCTCGCCCAGCTGTGTGAAAGAAGCTAACAGTTGAACCAGTCGCAATCATGGTTCCACCCGGATTCATTTCACCGATGAAGACGAATACTTGAACGACCTCCCCAAATTGCTGGGCGACATAGCGTTTTTCACGCCCGAGAACTCATGTATGCTCAGGCGTGTCGCTTGCAACTCGGACTCGGATCAGGATCGCGTTCTATTTTCTATTAATCGTTTTCAAGGGAAATCTGGTCTGCTGTTGAGAAGCGCGCTCTCTCCCTGAAGGCGATAGTCAACAAAGCGCGCAGTACTTACAGGTTCCACCGCTTTTCGACCAACCGCGTTTTGCAGGAGCACCTGTATCCTGGTCTACTTTACAGACTCCAAATTGATGACCACTTGACCTGCACCCAACATATTTTGGGAGGGGTGGCGCCGGCACTATGTTCGCCATCAGGAACAGTGGGTTAATTGAGAGCACCGCAGAAGTGGGGCAACTCCAGTTTGCCACGCAGCGCACTGCTAGAAGTGCTGACGTGTCGACGCTTGCGTTCATCGCGCGCGCGACGGGGGAGGTGCAGCGGCCGGGACTCGACGCCTCACGCATGGCTGGTGTGCAAAGGGAACAAAATGCGATCAATTGGCACCACTCGTAGCCGCTCGTTGACTTTCGTTGATCAGACCCATCGCGCGTTCCACGACAGCTGCGGGTCCGCTCCGCTCCTCTGGGTCTGCCTGCTGCGCGCCGGGCTGACGGCTTGTATCACAGTAAACCCAGGGGTTACAATAAACTCCAATTATCCCAATGGACATCGCTGACATTTTTATTATAGTCATTTCATCAGTAGAATAAATAACTGCGACTTTCATTTCGTGAATTTACCCCTTTGCAATAAGTAACCTGCCGTATTGCTTATATAAATGATTTAACATATAGTTTCCCTCTGCCGTCATTAGTCAAACCTACTCGGTAAATATCGAGAGGTTGGCGTGCTTTTTATAACGACAGTAGTGCTGTAGTGGTGGGTATAAATTGCTCTTACACAATTAGAGGCATAGCCACTATATGCAGTGCTACATAGCTATTTTCGATGACTCGTCAGACGTCCAAAATCAATCTGGCTGCCGTGGGTCTTCCGAATGAGCGCTCTTGGAGCGCTGCCGCAACGAACTCTGTTCTTATCCCGTTCTTTATCGCCAGTCCTACATGCGTGGCATCAAAAGTGGCTGCCGCGCTCATAGTCGCTCACGGCCGTCATCTATCCTCAAACTCTGTTCACACTAAATAATCCAGCGCTACCTCAGACTTCCGGCGCTCTCGTTTATACCTCCATCAGTTCTGTTCGGCGTACTACCGACAGCACATACGTGGAGCAACACTGCGAGTTCCAGCTATGTTCTCCAACGGAAAAGGCTTCGTATTTCTCGGAGGTGAATACCACGCTCACGGTGGTAATGAGGGCCAGACACCAGAAAACCAAGGTGCGTAAACTCTATGGCGCCAATGATTTAAAATCTGACGCGGAAACACCTCACCTCGTCTTAGGTTTTAATAAGCTACAACTTCAAGTCGCACATGAAGCATTCCATGACGCATTAGCGAGACTCTACTTTCCAAGATGTCAAGGGGGAACTCATGCTACACCCTTGAACGATATAGCAAAATGGATAAATGCACCAATGGATAGCAAGGCGCCTATTATGTGGCTGAATGGAAAACCTAACACAGGATCGTCCACTGTTGCCCAGACTGTTGCTGACAAGTGTGCAGATGCAAAACTCCTCTTGGCCAGTTTCTTCTTCTCTGGGACCGGCGACACCGAGACGCGGTCCCTGTTCCCCACCATCGCCTACCAAATAGCAATAAAAAATTCAGCATTGCGATCAGCCATTGGACGAGCTGTAGAAAACGACCCTCTAATCTTCGAAAGAAACCTAGAAAACCAGATGCAATCGTTGATCATGGAACCTCTTACTACAACTAATTTTGACCTTTCGACTTTCCCCCTCCTCGTTATCATAGATGGTCTCGACAATATTTCTTCTCATATGCAGCACACGATCATTTCCATCCTCGCTTATGCTCTGCGCAAGTCCGACTTCCCCCTCATGTTTCTCGTATCCAGTGTTCAGCAGGACAGTATAACAGAAGCATTTAGCCGACATCTCGAGATGGTGGAACAATCACACACAGGCGTCAACAACAATCGGCTTTCATTCCACAATTTATCTATAAAACCTCCCCGACCGTCTCCCAACCTCATTGCTATTCAGACATCGCTACCTGCAGACGCTCGTAGCACCGACCACTCCGCTACTCGCTCTCCAATACTGTTAAGAACCCCCACCTCAGGCCGCATTCCTATTATTGATCATTCCATCCGAACTAGATTGAAACAATATAAACGTCCTCCGTATCGCTTGGATAATGCCTTCAATATCACCTGTACCAAACTGCTCCCCGATGAACATACCTTACTTGTGGGAACGGCTGATGGGACGCTACGGGTTTGGGAGACAGCTCACGGCCATCTGAAAACCGAATATCGTTTTTCCGGCATGGTTATTGATATTGCGTATTCATCGTCGAGCTATCTGAAGTACGCGGTTGTATCACAAGACACAAAAACTCCGACAACATCCATCTGGGCTGTCCTCAATGACAGGAAATCGACAAAGGTCAAAGTAGAAGATGAGCTTCCCCCGCTTTCGCACGTATACGCCCTATCCAACGGCACAATAGTGTCACCCTACTACATACAAGGCAGAGTTTACCTCAAATCATGGAAAATGAGGAAACACGGTACTAGCGGAGTTTCTTGGGACAAAGGTGTGACCCTTTCCGACCTGGCAAGTCTGAGGAACCACGACGACTCGCCAGACACATTCTCCGGCTGTGCCTTTTCAGTCTCATCAGATCAAAAAACGTTTTGGACCGCCACTAAATCGGGGTCTGTCTTTTCATCAAAGCTGGAAAATGGCCACCAGGTTACTGAAGCCCTGCAAATGCCATCTCATAACCCGCGGTCTGCCTCTATTTCGTCTGCTCAGTCCTATTCTGGCTACCCAAATATTCCAAAAGCTTCAACTTCCTCGCATCAAACTAGCTATAACCTCGGTCCCCCTCAAGCAAATATAGAGCCTCGACCAGCAACAATCATACCTATCTATTCTTCAAATTCCGTTTCAGCTCATTATGCTATTTCACCTGGTCCAAATTTCGGTCCTCAGGTCCGGCTTGCGTGCTCCCCCGATCAACGTAGGCTTGCTGTATCATTAGCCTCCGGTGAAATCTATCTCTGGGATGTCAGCCTGCGGGTGGCGAAAACCATGCGAGAAGCCAAAGTGACCATCCCTCCCACACAAGGTGCATCACCCGTCACCTTTTCGACGGATAGCAAATATATAGTTTACGCATGCAATGATCTTGAAAAGTCAATCAAAATACAGGACATTGCTACAAGCACAATTTCAGACTCTGTTTTACTGGAAGAATGTCCAGAAAACAATGAAATTACTTTCATTTCTGTTACCAAAGACTTCAAGCATATTATCGTGTCTTTTCGACAGTGCTCTTATTCTTTACTTTTTAAATGGCCTTGACTACTGAGCATCTCACACCCTCGTCGCATCTCACTGGTGGATTCATATTTAGTTTTTCGTGTGTTTCTAGTCTGACCGTATGGTTCTGTAGCATTTTTAGATATACCCCGATGAAAGTATACCCTACTTTTAGCTCGTTTATGTATTGGATATGTATTTTTTAGTTCTGGGACACACATTTTTGAAAGAACGGAAAGGCCCTATGTATATTGTGGATTGCTTCATTTCTTTTTTTATGTAGTGCATGCTTTGTGCATGCTACATATGCCTTTACCGCCGTTTTTGACCGTTCGCGCTTAATTCAAATTGGTCCATGCCGTTAGATTTATAAATAAGGCCATGAGCAGATGGCGCAGTCGAGGGAAGCAGACAAATATCCTCGGATGTCGGGCCTAAAGTTAAAGGTCGACGCGTGCAACACGACCTCGGATTTCATTCTTGTGTACTTGGTGACTTCGCCTGGGTGGGTAGGCGCCGCTCCGAGGTCGTCTTGGAAGCGCCGTACAACAGGTATATAAGTAGCCGTTCAATAGAATACAAAACAAAGAGAAAACGTGATTTCGTGAGCTCAGGTATAAGTTTGCATCGGCTCGGACTTCCGTTCTTCCGTCCGGGATCGATCTCACCCAAGCCAACCCCAAGCGAGTACGAGTCAGGATCTCCCATTGAAACCAAGTCAACATATTATCTGCCATCCTATCCAGCAAATCGCCCAAAACCACCCTAACATCTCCAGAAAAGCTTTATCGCACGATGTCAACACCTGTTTCGACTGTACCTTCTGCACCGCAGGCCTCCCTGCAATCTCCTCCCATTCCCCAGGGAGTTGGAAGCGCGTCTACTCCTAGCACGGCCCCTGCACGCATTGGAGCCACGCAGAGAGATGGAAGCAGCAGCCTTGGAACATTCGGCGTACGTGTCTTGTTGGTAATGAGACTCGATACTCATCTAACGGTTGGTTTGACAGGTCAAATCCGGTTTGGCTCAGATGTTGAAAGTATGCTCATAGGTCCACCTTGATAGTAGGATCGCTGATCTATACACCACTTGAATCAAGGGAGGCGTGATCATGGATGTAATCAACGCTGAGCAGGTGAGAACTGTCTACTCCCGCCGGGATGTCGTACTCATGCAGTCAATCAGGCTCGCATTGCTGAGGAAGCCGGAGCATGTGCGGTGATGGCACTTGAGCGCGTTCCCGCGGATATCAGAGCAGAAGGTAAAGCATTGTCTAGTTGACCTCTCCAGTTCTAACATAATGGTTATCCATTGAGCGCAGGCGGTGTTGCACGAATGGTCTGTTGATTTTCGGGGCGTTTCGTCTTTCCGTTATCTTATCGGACAATAGAGTGATCCGGAGATGATCAAGTCAATCGTCGACGCGGTGACTATCCCTGTAATGGCAAAAGTTCGCATTGGACATTTCGTTGAGGCTCAGGTAGGAAATTTCGAAAATCACTTGTCCTCTTTTTAAAAAATTCACCGCACAGATCCTGCAAGCCATCGGCGTTGATTATATCGACGAATCTGAAGTTCTCACCCCCGCGGATGATGAGTACCACATCAATAAGCACCCCTTCAAAGTGCCTTTTGTGTGTGGCGCACGCGACCTCGGAGAGGCTCTCCGCCGCATCTCGGAGGGTGCTGCAATGATCCGTACTAAGGGTGAGGCTGGTACTGGCAACGTCGTGGAAGCTGTCCGCCACCAGCGCGCCGTGATGAGCCAGATCAGACAAGCAAGTGTAATGAGCGAAGAAGAACTCTACGTATATGCGAAAACAATCGGAGCCCCATTCCATCTCCTCAAGGAGACTGCTAGGCTAAAGAGGCTACCCGTTGTCAACTTCGCTGCTGGCGGTGTGGCCACACCAGGTACAATTTGTCTTCCCAAATTTACATGGCAGAAGCTGACTAGCTGTGCTTCGTCTTAGCTGATGCTGCTTTGATGATGCAACTTGGGTGCGATGGTGGTGCGTTTATTTGTTTCCGTTCATGTTTCCCATGTTTAAAGCATTTCTTTAGTTTTTGTTGGCTCAGGAATTTTCCACGTAAGTGTGGCCTGAACGATTTGGAAAACTACGAGAGGCTCATCTACAATTCGATATAAGTCGGGCGATCCTGCAAAACGTGCTCGCGCTATTGTCCAAGCTGTAAGTAATATATTCTGGCTTATGCCTGGAGATATATAAACTTCGAGCCTCACAGGTAACGCACTACAATAACCACAAGATTCTGGCCGAAGTTTCGGAGAACTTGGGACCTGCCATGGTCGGCTTGACCATGTGAGTATTTCTCCTCACTGCAAAGCCTGGATCTTACCTCTCCCAATAGTGATGCAAACTTGAAGGGAGGCAACTACGCCGCTCGTGGTCATTAAATTAGAGTTCGAATACTATTCAATCACTGGTAAAAACTGGTTATTTTATTTCATCTGTTTGTGTACAAGTCAAATATAAACTGCAATCAATTATTTTAACAGGATACGCGCACATCCTTACTTTGTCAATAAGCACCTTCATCATGACTTGCTTTACCTCACCATCACTGGTGGAGCGTAAGAGCGTTTTGAGTTCATGAAATATTCATGACGTCATTACTAGAATGTATTTATCGGTGGCACTCGATCAGCCCCTCACTTAACCACTGCGTCTTTTCTCCTAAATTAATCCTATCACAACATCCGCAGATTTTCTTTCCTAGAAATCGCAAATCGTCAATCATATCTTCATATCTTGGCACTTGGCCACTTCAGACCCAGACACACAGAAGACATGTCCGAAGTTCAAACATATGACGTTTTGAAGGCATTTATCAAGGTCAGGCTTTGGACTCCAAACTTCCTGTGCTCCTACTAAATCCAGTGCATCATGCAGCACCAACCAAAGCAAGAATATACGTTTGATAGCGACAGAGGAAGCAATAAATCTGAGCTATGTAGGGACGGAGGACGGGAATGCATTGATGTATGTCCATTTTTACTGTTAAGCGCCCACAGCTCATGTCTTCAAGTTGCAAATGGATGCCAAACATCTCTTCCAAGCAATGCAGGTGAGCATACACATTCCCTCTAAGAATTTAGAACATACAATACTCTGAATATAGGATCAGGGTTTCTTTTGCGCTTTACCTATGGAGCCTGGTCGGACGTACATGAAGTGCAAACCTTTGCCAGAGTAATCCAGCCGATTATTTATACGCCTAATTATCCGGAGATACCACTATGACCCCCTGTTTTTGCGTCCTTATTCTCTTTTACGCAACTTCCACACTTACTTATGATAAGTCTCTGGCTGGCAAGAGCGGCCCCGGGGGAGCTTGGTAGATGAGATGACGTACTAATCCATCTATATATAGTTCCAGAGCACATGACCAATGCCGCCACGTCGCGTTGACCGACTGCAAGCAGTGGTGGGCCGCAGCAACGGGCAAACTTGTTAATTAAGCTCATACTCGTAGCGTCCCACGAAGCCCGATACTCTTTCTTAAAAACAGTTGACTAGAGGGAAGTCCAAAAGCTCTGCACGATGCAGTTGCCCTTGGTCTTTCTTCTGTCTCTGGCGCGTGCGGTCCTCTCGGACGCCACCGCACCGTCGGGTTCAGCGAATAGTACTCTTCTATGGGGAACGTATAGGCCTAATCTATATTTTGGCTTGAGGCCAAGGATACCGCAGTCCCTCATGACTGGACTCATGTGGTTTGGAACGCAAGATTACCAGTCTGTTGGGAGTGAGTGAGATGTGTGCAAATTCAAACTCGGTGGACTTATGACCACACTACTTAGGAACTCGTCACGCTTGTGATCAGGGAGACAAACTTGATAGTTATACGTGGACGGAATACGATACTAGAGAAGGCGGCGTACAAGTCCTCAAAGACTCTGCGAACAATGTCCAGATCACGACCGAATTTTTGAAGGTTGCTGGGGGAGATCATGGTGGCAGTTGGGGCGCACGTATCAAGGGCGAGCCTATCGACAAAGGCACGTTACTTTCCATTTTTCCTTCCTCTGTATAGCTGAGCGTGTGGATTTAGATCAAATTTCACGTATATCCACAATATTTTATTTTGGACTAGAGGGAATTGGCGGAATGAACATGGAAACTCCAGAAAACGAAAACGTACACTCAATACTATTGCTCTTGAAATTTCCAGACTGATCAATGCCATAGGGTATTGCTGACGAAATAAAATTCAGCGGATCCACACCTCAACTCGATGATTTTACTATCCGCGTTCTTGACAGTAGGTGATACGCCAAAATATTCCAGTGACTCAAGGCTGATATATTTTGCTCTTGTAGCAGGCTCGGATAATAGTCATGTAGCAACTGGCCTTCATAGCGAGAAGTTTAAAGATCGCATTGGCAAAACTCATTTTGCTGGCCTACTCGTTAGGCCCGGTGATATCTGGCAAGCTAGCCGTACGTTCAACGATTTCGCGCTAAATGCATGGTAAACAAATTGACAAGTTCCTTCGAGCAGAGTATTTCATGAGGTCAATCATGGAGCGCGCTCGTCCCCTCATCGCCCCATACCAAGACCCTGCTGTTGGTGCCCCAGACCCATCATTTATACTACAACTTCCAGATGAAAGTGCGATTGGTAGCAACCTATATGGCGTGCAAAAATTCTTCGATGGACCGTTTCAATTCGACGTATATTTCGATAGCGCCAGTGTCAAACAACATCTGACACGTAAGTAGCGTTTGTAACGACTATGTGTTGCCCGACTAACATATCCCAGCCGAGACTGTGGATAAACGTATTCCGGAATTGGTCGAGGCGTATGGCCAGCGTTTCCGTGAAGTCCTCCCATACCCCTCCGATTTTCCTGAGAACAAGAGAGAGTCACTGGAAGCTTTCTCAAAAGCTGTCACATCCAATCTGTTTGGTGGAGTTGGGTACTTCTATGGAACCTCCATCGTCAACCGCAAGTTCTCGTATGAATGGGACGAAGAGGAAGACGCGATTACGCACGATGAAGATGAAGGCCACCATGGTGCCAGGCTCACCGAACCCAGAGCCTTGCTGACCGCCACACCAAGCAGAAGTTTCTTCCCGCGTGGATTCTACTGGTAAATCAATCTTGTAGGCTTCAGGAAATCTGTATCATGAAGCTTTTGATTTTTCAGGGACGAAGGGTTCCATCTCCTGCACATTGGAGCTTATGACAATGATTTCAGGCGAGTGAAGATGCACATCCTTAATCCACTGCCATATTTATTGTTCTTTCAGCTTGGAGATCCTCAAAGACTGGATAGGTTTAATTGACGACGACGGCTGGGTGGCCAGAGAGCAAATCTTGGGTGAAGAAGCGCGCAGCAAGGTAAGAGGTGTCTTGATCTGTCTGCTCATAATATATATAAGTAACATCTTTGCAGGTTCCAGAAGAATTCCAAACCCAGGTACCCAACTACGCCAATCCACCGACACTTACGATGGCTGTTACCGCCTTCATTGATCGAGTGAAAGCTGCCAACGCCCACCATGGCCCTTCAGACGCAGAGCTTGGCCTGGACATGGGCATGGGCGGTGTCCAAGTGCCAATGGGTGCATTTACGCCTACGTCCTCGGGTGGCACAGAAAGCCAGTATGTTGAAAACCCGGAACTGGCAATGAGCTATCTCAAAGAGATCTACAAACCCCTCAAAAGACATTATGAATGGTTCAGGCGCACTCAACGTGGTCAGATCAAACAGTATTCCAGGAAGGCGCGTTCAAGGTCTGAGGGATACCGCTGGCGGGGTCGATCGCAAATGCATGTCCTGACGAGTGGCATGGATGACTATCCTAGAGGCCCGCCTCATGCCGGCGAGTTGCATTTGGACTTAATCTCATGGGTTGGGTTCTTCTCGAGGACTATGCGCGAGATCGCTGCATTTATTGGGGAGAAGGATGACGAAGCAACGTATGCCAAAGTCGAGCAAGACGTATTGAACAACATCGAAGGTATTCTATCATAATGGTGTGGTCGTGGCCTCCAGCTAAATTATCTCAATAGATTTACATTGGAACGAGGAAGAGAAGATGTATTGCGATCTCAACGTCAACGATGAAGGTAGGGATTATCTTTATACTGATATGTATCTACCTCACTCGAACAACGAAGATGAATCCTATCCCGTGTGCCATAAGGGTTATCTTTCCCTTTTCCCTTTCCTTTTAGAGCACCTTCCCCCGACCTCGGAACACCTGGGGCATATACTTGACTTGCTACACGATCCGGAGCATCTGTGGTCGCCCTTTGGTATCCGCAGTCTGTCGGCGTCACATCCTGAATTTGGTAAAGGCGAGAATTACTGGAAGGGGCCGATATGGATCCAGATGAACTATCTTGCACTAAGGGCGCTCCACAAAGTGATTGTACCCCTAGATATTGCTTACTGTTTACTTACGGGAATTTTTAGACCTACGCTGCGCAAGAAGGACCATACCAGGAGAAGGCCAAGCAAATATACACGGAACTTCGCCGGAATGTTGTTCACAACGTGGTTAAGGTGCGCATGAGACAGGGCAAAGCGATCGACACCATTGACTTGTCACTTAGGAGTACGAACGCACTGGATACGTATGGGAACAATATGATTCCACCACTGGAGAGGGCAAAAGAAGGTCAGTATCCACCTTTGCGTCATCATATTATGCTTTAATAAATCTGGATGTAGCCATCCCTTCACTGGGTGGACGTCATTGACGGCTTTGAGTAAGTTTCTTTACTACGTTCGAATCTGCTTCCATCTGACTGTTCATCCAGTCCTTGCTGAAAAGTACTGAACAAATATAATGATATTTTCCTGCGGAGCAAGCTCTTACACCGGCGTGACTGGGCGGCTGAATTACCTGATTCGTTGTAAGTATGATGACGACATTCGTCATCATCCAATATCCAATATTCATTGCTGGGTCTGAGATATCTGGAGTGCACGA
This sequence comes from Hypholoma fasciculare, assembly GCA_016801325.1. NCBI lineage: Eukaryota > Fungi > Basidiomycota > Agaricomycetes > Agaricales > Strophariaceae > Hypholoma > Hypholoma fasciculare. Next base: position 40,859 of record JAEKIV010000132.1, on the reverse strand, counting down.
CATCGATGACGATGTCCTTTCTGTTTCGATTGTGGTGTATTTATGTCGCCGCCGATTCAAATCGAAGTTCACTAAAAATACCTTACCGCAACTGACATGCCTTTTTTTTTTTTGCTAAACGTACTCGCTGTCTAAACGCAGGCAACAACCTTGTTGGCGAGAGCAGTCGACGTCGACACGAAATGGGGCACGGCGCTGGTTCGGCCTTCAAGTTCGGCACTTGGCTTCGACCGCACGGTGTTGATCTCATAACGATGGCAGTCATGGGCGCCATTGGATTGGGCGTCTATTTTGCTGGTATGATGAATGCTCCGTGATTGGTATCCTCCAACAGCTAACTAATTACTACTTAGATCCCGCCCCCACACGATCGTTTCCCTTGTATTTTCAGGATGAAAATGTTGTATATCCAGAGTTTGCATATCCACTCCGGAAGGAAATCATTCCCATCTGGGCAGCGGCGCTCATCGCATTTATTGTACCGTTCTTCTTTTTCGCTTTGTTTAAAATACGGAGGAGAAGCATTGACGACTGGCTTACTACCAATATGGGACATTTGAAAAGTGGGTGCGTTAATCACATCAAAGAATTGATACTAAATACATGCATAGGTTTGATTACAGCCGCTGTGTTCCAGGTTTTCGTGAAGTGGCTCATCGGTGGCCTTCGTCCTCACTTTTACGCTGTCTGTCAACCCCGTATCACGGCAGGAGACGGCCTAGCCGGTGTAGGCTTTGCCAATTCAATGTACGATCGTTCAGTTTGCACTGGAGACCAGAAACAAATCAACGATTCATTGGAGTCAATGCCTTCGGGCCACTCAACAGCTGCTTGGGCCGGTCTTTTCTACTTGGCACTGTACTTCAACGCTCAGCTCAAAGTGATGGGTGCCCATAACCCTGCATACTGGAAGATGATCTTGTTTTTTGCCCCTATGCTGGGCGCCTCTCTGATCTCTGGCGCTTTGACTATTGACGAATGTATGTCCGGGCATCTTGTTTTCGTTCTCATCGAGGATTTATCGTAATAATTTTAGTTCACAACTGGTATGACGTGTTGGCAGGAGGAACCATCGGAATTTGCACTGCAATAGTGGCTTTTCGTCAGACGTTCGCCTCCGTCCTCGATTTTCGCTTCAACCATCTCCTCCTACCTCGCTCCACTTCTCTCTTCCACCGCCAACCTTTCCTTCCGTTAGCAGGGCGAGGGCCATATTTTACCTATCAACCCATGCCGGAATACGTCTCGTATGACCTGCCATTTACGAGAGAGGGAGGATGGGGATATGGATATGGCGAGCAGATGGTCAGTGCTCCTGTGGATGCCACAGTGCTTAACACAGGAGTGAGAACCTTTGCAAACACTCTTCGGATGCTCATTAAAGGCAAGACCCCGCCAGAGCTACCAACGCAGACTATGTTAATTAATGTCGCCGCACCTATACTGCGATGCGGCTGGGATGCAAATACAAAATTATAAATCTCAGAGAAAGGCAAAATGAAAAATAAATACAAAAGAAAAATCAAGAAAGCGACGCCGAGATCGTTAGCCACTCCCGACCCCGGCGCCTGCGTCAGCACCGGCGCCCCTCACTTCGCCCACGCGCACCGCGTCCTACCACGCTGGCGGCGGAATGCGCATTGCGTACCTGGAAAGAAAGGTATTATCAGCACGTGCAAGGGACCCGCCGGCTGCGGCGTCAGACGCAGCGCTGAGCGCATTGCGCCCAAGCAGATATAAACCATGACGCACCCCATCGTCTCCCCGCCGCCCTTCTCACGCTCGACGCGGATGTCGAAAGTGAGGGCGCCGGTGGGCGCATCGAAGTCGACTTGACACCAATTCCGCCGGCCCATGATGTGCTTGTGCTTGCGAGCTTGGCCCGTCGGCTCCTTCGTGAAGATCGGGACCTAAACAGGTGGGCACTGGGGTCAGCACATATGCGAGCCGTGGGGTAGAAAGGCTTCGAGTCATGGAAGAAGGACGGGGACGCACCATCGTCTCGTCAGTATCGATGTGGTGCAGCGTCTTGTGCGTCTTCGTCGCGAGGGACGAGACGAGTGTGAGCACGCCGCTCGGGCTGCGGTAGGTCAGCATGTCAGCACATCTCACGCTGCCGGGCAACGGTGGGGCGCACGTACGGCGGTGTATTCACGATCGCACCTGCGTTTTATAATCAGTACTCCACACGCACACACTTGCGCGACGCATAGCAATATCTACACGTGGGCAGGGGATAATACGCACTAGTAACCACATTCGCCATGTACCGGAAGTCCGCCGGGGGTTGCACCTCGGGCGTGCCCTTCGTGCGCAGCGTCTTGAGTAGCCCAATCGCCGCGCAGTGCACGTCGCCTGAGAGGAACGTGACGCGAATGCGCTTCACTTTTGCGAAGTGCTGCAACTGCTCGATGAGCCAGTTGCGCTCTTTCTGTTCGCAGTGCGCACGTCAGCCGTCCGTAGATAACATGCACAAAATCGAAACGGAGCAGACGCGCACCTTGTGACCCCGCGCCGTCCAGTGGTCGTTCTATCCAAATCCAAAGCGCAGACCGGTTAGTCCTCACCCCCACCACACCCCACACAGGGTACACAGCACTGCAACGCACCAAATCATCCAACAGCTCCGCCTCCGCGTTGAACTTGTTCACAAACCCACTGAGACCCAGCGCGCCCGCGCGCCCGAGAGCGACGAGCGGGTTGAACTTACTCTCGAGCGCGCTCTCGAGAAAGACCAGGCGCGGGTACGCGATCGGGATGCCGAGCTGCACAACGAGATGCGTGACGCCCGCGGGGAGCGAGTTGAGCGCACCGAAGACGCGCGTGTACTCGCCTGGACTGCAGACTTGCTCCTTCTTGCGCTCGGCACTGATTGTATGCGTCCGCGAATAGAGTGCGGGTATGCGCGGAGAGGGTAAGCAGGGCGAAAACGTCAGCACACCCGCCCGTGAATGCACGCGCCTATACGGGGTAGGCAAAAAACCACGCACCGACAGTCAAGCATTAGGATGTACACCCGAGGCCCGAGGCGCGACAGGAACGAATGCGACGGGAAGCGGACGTACGGGCCAGGCTCGCCAATGATGAGCGAGCGGAAAGCGTGCCGTCCGGGGGCGTCCTGCACGCCGTCGACCTCGACTGTCAGCGAGTAACTCAGGGTGAGCAATGTAAGCAGGTAAAGTGCGCTGCATATACGCGGGCGCAGGCTGGGAGAGGTGGGGACATACCTTGGATGAAGCACTGGAAGAGCAGAAAAAAGAAGTACCCGCGCGCGCCGATCCTGCGACACGCAATTAGAAGCAGAGGTGGGGCGACATGTATGCGCAGAAGAGAGCGAGCGAAAGCGTAATCGTAAGATGCGCAGTGGATGAAAGGGAGGAGGGCAGAGCACGCACTGCCGGAACACAGGCGAGCGTTGCAGATCGTCCGGATCTGCACGTGTAGCACACAAGAACGGAGAGCGTCAATAATCGAGTCCTTGTGCCGTGCAAACGATACGAAGCACGTACAGCTTCCGAATCCATCAATCTACGGAGCGCAAGAACGGCGTCAATAATATGTTGCGCGCACCGCGGGAGAAAGTGTACGTACCAGATCTACAGAGGGTATATGGTCACGATGAGCACGACACGACACTACACAGTACCAGATGCGTCCACGGGGACAGACGCACCATGATCGTCGCACATATTTAGCATGGGTCTGTGTACAGGAACACGGTGTCAACTATCGCTCCGTACCAAAGAAAAAGGCGCAGTGCAACAAAGAATATGGCATAACGCAGCAGATAAAACCGCACAGCGGCCAAAGAGAAAAGAAAACGGCATCATAAAAAGACGAATATCAGTCTATGTGCAACACGCACGCATCAGCTATCGCAGCACAGAAAAAAAGGCGGGCCGCAGCACAGAACAGTGCGCAGCGCAGCAGAAAAAAAGGCACAACGCACAGGGCAGGAGAGAAACAGAAAATAAAAGTAAAAATAGAAAGCAAAGTTGATAAAAAAAAAAGAGAAGAAGCAACAGAAAGGCTTCAAAAACGTGAAAACAGCAAAATTATATTAAACAAAAAAAAGAACAACACGCACATCGAACAATTCGCCCTTGCAAACGCTCCGCGCCTAAACGCCTGGCAATAATGGCTAAAAAAGAACCTATCGATGGCTGCCTCGATCTCCTCCGTGAGCGGCAGTAACCGCTTCACCTCGGGCTTCGTTTGCGCGGCCCATTCCTGCAGCTCGGGCTCGCGCATCAATCTTTCCGGGGGTGGGACGAGCGAAGTCAGGGCAGGAGTGAATTAGCGCAGGAGTGACATCAGCATAATAGAAGTGAAATCAGTGCAGCAAATAAATCAGTGTAGGAGTGAAATCGGCATCATAATGAAATCAGCATTTAATAAAGAGTGAAAAGTAAAGGCCCGACGCACGAGTCGCAGTATATCTGGTCCCCGCCACCCACAAGCACGTGGAACGGCGCCGCGCGGTGCTTCGCGAGCAGGTCCATCCACACGGGGTCGTACCCGCTCGCGAATCCAGGCCCCCGGAAGTCGTCCGGGTTCACGCCTGACGAGAAGCCGTTGCACTTTACGTCCGTCCGTCCGATTGGAGGTGTCGGTGAGCGGTGAGTGTCATGTGGGGGGATTGGGGGCGATGTGCGAGGTCGTTGGGAGATGCAAAGTTAATTAGACAGATGCCAGTTTATCAGGAGTGATCATGCGTGGTTCATTAGAGGCGAGGCCCAGGACTGTCAGAGAGAAAACTCACGGAGTGTGCCGCCCAGCGCATGTTCTCCCCGCGCCCGGGCACCCAGAACTCGATCTGCTGCCCGCCGTTGACGGCGTACCGCACCGCCATCTCGTGCGTGGCAAGCGGGACCGCGAGAGCGAAGCGCCAGAAGGTGAACGTCCTGGCGGCGTATCACGTTCGTCAGCAGAGATGACATAAACCGGACGCCGCCGCCGCACGGCGCGCGAAGAAGGGAAATGAACGAAATACTCACCCCCCGGCGCCGGCGTAAACCCATATTTCCTGCCCTTTTACTTCCTGTTTGCACGCGCTCGGGCTCGGGCCTGCCCCCGGGCTCGCGAGCTGACCCGACGCATGGGCGGGCTCGGGTATCGTCATAGACCCGCCGTTCGCGCTCGTACTTAGACCTCCGTACCCACCCACAAATCCGCTGGCCGTCGGCGGCGACCCAGGCACGACCATCGAGTGCGGGTCTGCGGGGTGCGGTCCGAGCTCGAACGCGAAACTCGGCCGCGCAACCGGCGAGCTTGGCTCGTGCGCGTGCGAGGCACTCGTGGCGCTCGGTTCGTGCGCAGACGAGGTCGTGGTGCTGGTCGGCGCGGACGACGCGGTGCGTGGCCGCGTGTGGGGAGGAACGCGAAGCGATGGGTCCCATGTGTACGCGAGCGAAGGCAGCGGGTCGTACAGAGACCCCGAGTCGGCGGCTGCGTGCGGTCAGTGCTGTGCATGGGCGTCAAGAATGGGTGACACTGACTGACGATGAGCGCAGCGCCGTGCCAGATACCGTGCGCGTCGATCGTGTCGTACCTACACAGTATTAATAGCCGTCGCGTAGGCGAACCCAACACACGCACCTGAGGAGAGGCCCGCACATGAACTACGGCGGCGCGGCGCAGCAGGATGCATGCAAGGTGTCATCTGGCTGTCAGACCGCACGGAGCATCACAGAGGGCGCACCTGGAGATGGGGGTCCATGCGGGGCACGCGCAACGCCTGCGACCGCTCCACGGCGCTCATATGCGCGAGTTGGCTGGGGGAAACGACCCCAGGCGCGGACGTGGCAGGCTGCTGCTGCTGTGCAGGTTGAGGAGCATGGTGCAGGCGGTGGTCGTGCCGGGAAGGTGCGTACGGGTAGTCTTTCGGCGGCAGAGCAGGGGGCAGCGGCGATGGCGCGCGGATGTTCTTGAACCCGCCGATGAACGCCTCGTCCATCGGGGCGACGTCCTCGACGGGGACATGCACGGCGGAGCGGCGGTATTCGCGAGTGTACGCCTCATTCTCCTGCAGCGACGTGAGAGGGCGCGCGGTGAAAGAGGTTCGGGCGGACCTTCTGTGCTCTACGCTGGGCATGCCAGCCCGGGTTGTCCATCGTGTGGGGGAAGAAGTTGCAGTTGAAGGGCTAGGGCTCAACGAACGGCAATTCCCAGCCTCGGCTCGGAAGTGCCGGTAGCTAAAAGGATGCGTTTACTGTGGAGGAATGGTCCGAGGCTGGTAATGATATACGGGGTCTTAGGTCAACTTCCATACTATTTGGTGCTGTTAATAAAATGTTGGCTGTGCTTTATCATACAGATAGATGCGGCATATGCTCGGGGAAAGGGTTCTGAGGTAGACCAGCTGGAAAAATTGCTCGAGGCAACAGTGGGACTGCTTAGAAATGCCTTTTAGATGTAATTACTTTGTATTGTAGCGAAAGCAAGTAGAACTGTAATAAGTACGAGCAAATGATTATATACACTTTCTTCAACCTAAAACTTGAAGTCCCTGGGAATTATACAGCAGTGAAGAAAGGAGGTTGTGTTTCGACGTGCTCGACGATGAGGGCCGTCTCCGAGAGCTTCAGGCGGTGCTGGGTACGGCGGGGCTCTCGAATTCAGGTACAGCGCGTGCTCGGCGCCCTCGCGACGCTTCAAGAAATCTGCCGGGGGTAGCCGCGCGTGGTGCGCGGGGGGGACGCACGATGTTGGAGATGGTCTTGTAGCACGCCTCGGTGAGATTTTGCATCAACTCGTTGTCGGGTGTGCGCGCTATGAGCGCATGCTTCATCGGCCTATGCCTTTTCTCATTCCGTATTGTACCGACAATGTCCTCCAGTGTAGCGACGTCAGCCGCCGCATCGGGACATGCAGCCTGAAAATCTCTAGCCGCTGCTGAATTCCATCGGAGGTGTAGTCGTCTGGTATCACTTCGCAGTATGTCGGTGGATGCGTGAAGGAATGCGTGCGGAGAGAAGACACCATGGCAGACCCTGTAGTCGCCTTCGGTGGCTGGATGGGGCAGACGCTGCGGGCAAGGTCAGCGAGCTCCAGATGGCACGACTCGTCGACAGCGGCGGCAGCGAGCAATGCCCAAGGAGTCTAAGCACGAAAGCAATGGTATAAAATGAGAGTGAATTAATCGCTAGTCGGCAGACGTGGACGTGTCGTGTCGCCAGGAAAGTGGTGTGGGGAGGTGGTCGTGCCGCACAAAGGCGTATGGGTAGTCCTTCGGGGGCAGCAGCGGTGGAACGCGCGCATGTTCTTGAAACCGCCGATGAACGCATCGTCCTTGAAGGCGACGTCCGGGACACGGCGGCACTCGCGGGTGTAGCCATCATTCTCCTGCGGTGGGGAAAGATGTGTACACGGACCTTCTGCGCTGCATTGTGTGGGGAAGAAGGGCTAGGGCTCAGCGCACGGCAAGTCCCAGCCTCGGCTCGTCGTGCCGACAGCGTCTGCCAGGGAGATGAAAGAGGGATGCGATAACTATGGAAGAGTAAGCTGGGTAATAATACTTACACCGGAGGATGTGATACTTGCTCAAGTTCCCGATATGACATCGCCAGGGCATCGATGTCACGATGTCCCGATGCATCTTGTTTGGTCGTATTGTCATTCTTTTTCCTTTGAAAAGACAGCCCCGGTCTCCTCTTCCGCTCACTTCACCATGACCGAATACGATTTCTCCCCCGAGGCCGTCGACGCCTACCTGCGCAAGCAGCAGCAGATCGCTCGCTGGGTCGACAAGACCAACAGCAAGCCATGTCGCGACCCCTACACTCCCGCCACACCTGCTGCACCCATTGACCGCACCCTCGACGACGACGACCACCCCACGTCTCACCGCCGTCGCACCTCCGACCGCCACGACCGTCCCCGCGACCCCGCACGTTCTTGGTCCAGGGACAGAGACCGCGAGCGCTCCCGCGACCGACCTCGAGACCTTCCGCGGGATGTACCACCCGACCGCCGCTCCTCCAAACCTCATTCAAAGCGACATCGCTCGGCCTCGCACTCCGTCCCCGTCGTCGCCCGCCCCGACCCCCAGCGCTCCTATACCGTCCCCCCACCGCTCCCCATTCCGCCCTACCCCAAGTATACGCCAACCGGGCCTACAGGCTACCCGTACGCCCCCAAGCTCACCTCGCCGCGCGACTCTCGCCATTCGTCCCGCTCCTCCGAGACGACTCGCCATCCGCAGGTGCCCTCGCCCACCTCCTACTTACCCCCATCTCAACAACAGCCTTATTCCGCCCCCGTGTACAACGTCATGCGACCCCCGCTGCGCTCACAGACCACCCCGTACCCGTACGATGCCAAGTACCCGCCGTCATCCTCCGCCTCGACGCCGTACTTCCACGGGAGCAACCCCTCGGGCTACCCGAATATGTCACCTCAGCAGAAGCAGTTTGACTGGGCCGTACGTCTGCCGCCTGCCTCACCCAAAAAAAACACTGACCACCCCCCGCAGACCGCCCCGCAGTACCCGCACTCAATGTACCAGCCGCACAAGCCGCCGCCGCTCCTCAAACGCCTTTTCCTCTCTCTCACCGGCGGGAACAAGCAGACGAGGAAGGGCCCGCGCCGGAAGCGCAGCAGCAGCTTCTGAGTCGGCACCCCGCTCCGCCCCGCCGTCGGGCAATGCGTAGCTGGGTTTTCATTTATTATTCATGACAGCAACGGCGAGGGCGGTATCTGTGAGCCTGCTGCCCGAAGCGCAGCTCCGTCGATCACTCAGCCTATCGCCTCTGCATTGCCAGCACACAGCGTCTGTGAACGGTGAACGACAGCCACCTTCCATAGGCGATCGATGACTCTGTTATCGAGTCACCCTGCGCCGCTCCAACGATCCTGTGTAATATCCACTCAGCGCACAACGCACACCCTGCCCTGCCCACAACAATGCACACTTGACAACCCCCGCACGGACGAACAGCGGATACGCACACGTATACGTAAAGGCAATGACGCTGCATCGTGCCTACCTCGCCGTGCGACCGCCCCTCGCGCCGTTTGTGCGGTGAGGTTGCGGTACGGCACTTACAACCTACGGGCACGAGGCGGCGCTCCCACGGGCGTGCAGATGTGGGGGGGATGATCCGCCCCCGCAGTTGTTGACAGCGCAGGGCTTACATCGATCGTGGAAGGAACTGGCTGTGAGTATCTCTGTGTATTTTTCTGTGTATCTGTGCATCTGCTGCGCAGCTCCGTTCTCTGTGCTGCTCTCGTCCCTTCTCGCCTCTCCTATTCCGCTCGGCTTCGCCCATTCATCGCAACGACACGGTCCGGTCCAGTCCAGCCTTGCCCGGTACGACACGACACGATACTATGCATTTCACGCGCTATCCATCTATCTACTATACCACTCCGCCCCATATACCTACCCCGCGCACGCGGGTCTCTTTCATCGGACTTCGGCGTTCGGATCTCCTTTTTCTTGTCTTTTGTCTTTTCCCTTTCAGTACGCCGCAGCGCGGCGCCTTCTATGCCTTATGCCTTATGTCTTGCCCTATGCCTCACTCACACCTCCCTCCCAACCACCTAAAAACAAAAACAAAAAAAGCGTGCGTACCATACCAACGCACGCGCGCACACGCGCATACACGCACCCTATTTGCTTTTTCCCTATGCATCTATACCGATATCTATATCTATATCTCCATGATCCATCTCCGTCCGTGATCTTCCATTCATTCCCCATTCCGCTCACCCGCGGCGGTGCAGGATGGCGGCACGTCTTCCCATTCGTGCCTATTTTGGGGTTTTGAGTTGGATAGCTACGCCGTGGATCTGCCGCCCTCTGTCATGGATATAGAGTACATACATAACATATATACTTATCATTGCACGAATGCACGCATACATTACATTACACGCCCATATTGCACGCGTAGTATACTTAATTACGGAGCAGTTTAGATTAGCTTAGATACATGCGTAATAGAAATGGAATACAGTGATCTACAAAGTAATTGAATGGGAGGTGAACTTGAAGCCGGCTGCCGCGATCGCGGGGCACGTTCGACGCCATTATCGTTGGATCGCGCTGTCGCGCACCCTCGAATTCTCCCCTGGTTCTGCCGTGCGCGGGCTGGATTAGGCGCAGCGCGCGTGTTTTTGCGGTAGGGGCTTCCTTACCTAGCCCTGCGCTGGGATGCTTATTAGCTAGAGTGACTTATTAGGCAAGTTGGCTTATTAGGAAGGTTGGCCTGTTGTACCGCGCAGGCTGATTTAGATGCGGGGGGGACCTGATAGCGATATCGTCATCTGTAGTCGCACATTTACAAGTTGCATGGTGGATGTTGCGTTAGATGATATCCTTTATCGCAGTGCGCATGCGTATCGTGTGATGAATAATCACATCGAGATGCGGGAAATTGTGGGCCGTTGGCGAGGAAGGAGCTCGGGAGAAGGGTGTAGGGAAGGAAGTTGTGTATTAACAAGTTGAGGGAAAAAGGAGGGTCCTGGAAGGCGCGCCGCGCGGAGATACGCTGCCGCGCGGCGGGGCGTGTCGACGCGTGCGTGCATGCGTGCGTGTTCTTCAGTTTCTGGATCGGTTTCGTAGCGAAGGCTTGGAGCAAGTGCGCAGTGCGCGTCGTCAACTGTGAGATCATCCTTTCGTAAATATTCTGCTACTACTTGCATATCCCTTTTGCCTCTTTCTCTACTAATAGACGCGTTTCAATTGCGTAGCCACGAACAAAGATGTCGCGAAGACCGGAATAGGCAATTAATAGAGTAGTGCCTTTTTCGCACCAGTAAAACTGACTGTCGAAATCAATCAGGGTGACGTACGCGTGATGCTCCTGCAGGGCGCGCGTACGGTAACGAAGGTCAGGCCACTCGACCTGACACGATCAGGGATTCTGTGTGGCACGGCCGGGACGGTGGAAGTGAGAGCGACCGAGCGTGCGTGCGTGCTCTCCCAACGCCTTATCAGAAACTTGAAGCATGTGCCAGCAACTATGAAATCATGTTGATGAAAAAATTGTTTTCTCTAGCTTAGAAGAAAGGGTGCGCTGCGTACTTCTCTAGACGTGTTTCAACGAACAAAGATACACGAAAACGGTAATACTGCCTCTTTCGCACTGCTAAGACCTCTCTACTTGCCTTCTGTCGTCGAAATCAATCAGGGTGACGTACGCGTGATGCTCCTGAAGCACACGCAAATGCGATGGTCAGTCGACCTGACACGATCAGAAAATTCCTGTGGCACGAGACGGGGAAAGTGCGAGCGAGCGAGGGTGCGTGCGTATGTGCGTGCGTGTTTTCCCAGCGCATTCTCCTTGCGCATGGACCAGCAGCGGCTTCTGTATCGCTGCTTTATTCGCGTAGCTTTCTTTTCAAATTCCCTCGCCAGACACACCTCAAGTTCTCCTTATTCGAACCGCAACAGCCACACACCTGTCATTCAAGATCTGCTCCAGCTCGACGCGTGATGCTCCTGCGGCCCACGAGCGAAGGGCAGATCAAGCAAACTGACACGATCAAAGAATCCCCGTGGCACGGCGAAAGCGCTGCAGCGATGGTGGTGTGCGTGATGCGCGCGGGGCGGAGGCGGAGACGGCGCTGGGCGCCCGTGCGGCCGCGCGCTTCCCAGCTGCGGTGCGCGCGGAGGAGTGCGAGCGCATGTGCACCCTCCGTACAGGGCGCAGCGCGGTGCGGGGAAACCGGCGTGCGTATTGCGATTCATAGCCAAAAACCAGCGCGCTGAGCACGCGCCCGCGCGGCCACGGCCGGGAGACAGGACACTGGACAGGCCCGGACAGGTGACTTGCACACACACCGCGGGTCGGGGCGCCCGGTGCAGAGTCCAGACGCACGCCAGGCGCCAGAGAGATGGTGTGGCATGGTCTGACGGTGGGAACGCGGTGTCTAGAAGGAAGTTTTTCTTTGACCGTTCTCAAGGAAGATTCGAATCTATATCTCGAAACTTTTTATTCATGCCTTATTACCAAGGTCGACTTTTAGGTATCTGAAATGACTACGTATAAGCGATTTAAGGATGAAAATCCGCTATTTGTAAAGAGACTGACGAAGATTTCTAATGCTCTTGTCAAATTTCAAGCTTTTCAAGCTTAACTATTATTGGCTCTCCGCAGTGCATGACCCGAGCATGACCCGTGCCACTCGTGAAGGGTCCTAGGCTCTCCCAGGCCTCCGACTCGCTGGTGATGACACTGCTCGGCGGGCATCGCCTGCGGCTATTCTTGCGCCGTTCCTGGTCCCGGGGTGGGTGCATCGAATACTATAAGCGCTGCACGAAGGTCCGGGGTAGATAAAAATACTAAGTACCCTGTGGGGCCGGGGCCGTTGGCGCTGACGCGCGCAGGGTAGATTCCAGGAGCGCTGGCATGCGCACAGCAGGCGAAGAGGGTCTAGAAGCTAACTTGACCCCACATGACATCCTAGACGACACGCCGCGCACCGTGCGCCCACGACGCAGCACACACACACACAGACGCACCCACGCCCGGTGAACACGTTGACTTACAGCATCTGGGGCATTGACATATGCCGCACCCCGGGAATTACGCACCCAGAGCGGCAGCGCTCCCAGGCCGCCTTCTATTCTAGTCTGCCCCGCAGTGCGTGCGTCGAAGCGTGCACTTACTTAGTTTACCGCTGCGCACGCTCCGCGGTACAGCCATAATTAATCGGCGCCACCGCGCAAAGGTTCTCCTATCCTACGTGCGACACGGCCCGCGCTCCGCGCCAGACTCGGAGCGGCGTCGGACTCGACGTGGCTTCGTGCTAAGTGCAGGCTCGGTGCGCTCCTCACGGCGGCCCTGCGGGGAAGCACGCTCCGCGTGTATGAAAGCAAAAAACTCGACGCGGGTGTGCCACCACCCCACGCGTAATTATAAACAGGCTTCGAATCGAATTTGCGGAGACGCGGAGACGCTGGCGCTCGCCTGTCAGTCGTACATGCACGCCTCCCTGGCCTGGAAGGCGGGTCACCTGCCCGGGCCTGGGAGCGCAGGGTGGTGCGTGCCTCCCGGGCGAAATGAGCCTCGTGCTGCTCTAGAAAGTGCGACCTTGAAGTGTGCTGTGCCATCGGGGTTGGCGGGTGCGTATGGCAGGCGGGCGCCTAATGCGCGGCGCAGAAAGCGCGCAGCCGCGCCCGTCCGAGCGGCGGCGATCTGCTGTGCTTCAGAGCCACAACCCTGCTAGAATTATTACTCACTACCCCACGCCAGCGCGAAGAGATCAAAGACCCGTCCCGGGCAAGCAGGCGTGTCTGTGCAGCGGCCCGAAATAGCGTAGCGCTACTCAGCAGGGCGGTAATTCTACCGTATAAATAAATGGTAGCCGAGCCCCACCGGAGATTAGACGATGGAGCGGGGAAGAGGACATCGCTGGGAACGGACCTTGTAAACTCTGGGACCCGGTCAGTAGAGTCGCAATGTGGTTGGGCCCAGCTTACGCGACCTGGGCAGGAAGTACAGCATGTGCCACGCTAATTTTGCCTGCGGAGAAGGATGGGTAGAGGGCATCACTTTGGGGTTATTATCTGGGCGCCTCGTGCCCATTATCAAATAGTCTAAGATACAGTCCTGTGCACTTAAGCATCCAGAACGACGCCCATTGTCCTCACCTCCATGGATTGTGGTCGCCTGACTCGCTCATCTTATCACAAAGACACCACTGTTCTTTCTGCTTTCTATTTCTAGGGAATTAGGTCGCTGATGAAAGCGGCGTTTTCTGCCTCGTTAGATGTTTACCGAAGCTCCGCCCGCTATCATGGAAAGATCGTGCTCTATTTGCTTGCCTGGACCGTTCTTACGAGTAATTACATACATTATGCCACTGACATCTCGCTTACTCCCTTGATTACCTCGCCCTAGCACAGCCTTGGCGGGCTTTTCATTAATGATCGTTGGTGAAAGCAGATATATGCAAATGGGAAATCTGTAGCTAAAAAGCTTGAAATGCCTCCACAAAGCACCGCCGTGTTGCGTGCAATCTTATTCCTCCAATTGGACTCTACGGAGAAAATAGAGTAGTGCCCTATCACAGCTCCCGTGGGTCCACTTTGTGCCGGTCAAAGATGGTCCAGGGCATATGTATTCCGTGGCGCAGTCACGGTAATGCGCCGTAACCAGCGTCATGAACGCGATCGTATATTAAATACTCTGTAATAAAGGTTCTTTCCAAATGTCATTCTTTTATCATGCGGGACGTCATGAATTACTATATGTACCCACAAATTACTCGGGCCTTCATATCTGTATCATGAGAGCATTAACTATTACTTCTTCAGGTGAATGTGGCCGGGTCGAGCCCCGAAGCCGAGGAGGACTCGCGCGAAAGTGCTGAATGCGGCCTGCTTCTCAAAAACGCCAGTCCGTGTCCTCGACACGAGTCTTATGTTCCGCGATGCAAAAGGTAGCAATCATTACAGTGCTGTGCCAAATGTGGAGCGTTTGTATAACCCTACATGTGTTTTGAACTGATCAGCGGCTGGGTATATCTGGATGTGTGGATGTGTGGGAGTGTGTAGGTCACTCAAAGAAATGGGGATCAAATGTAAGTTTATCTTCTCCCCAAAATTTGTGGAACCTATGTAGCTTGGTACTCCTAGCAGAGCGGATACTGATGACTTTCGTTGTAAGATGTGCAAGATTAATGAATCAACTGGGAGGTGAAAGACTCTGCTTCTCGTTTTCAAGCTTCTTTTAGGCCCCTTAGCTCCATGACTGGCACGCTGATGAGCAGAAGAATTCTGGAAAGAACTGAATGGAATTTCCTGATGCTTTTGTGTCAGGGAATCCGGTTAACGCATGTCAATGTACGCTGTCAAGTGAATTTGAAAGGGAGATTTCAGTCTGTATTGGAACACACGCCATGGATTCGAGGTCCGCCATTTTTGGGCGTCTACTATTCCACGGGCGCCTAAAAATTTAAGGCTCGGGAATACATCAATTTATCATCTCGACCCTGGCCCTGCCGAGGCCGTTTCGTCCATACGGTACATACTGACAGAGTTGTATTACAAGTTTCAAAATCTCGAACCTCGCATGCTTTACACCAATTAAAAGAAAACCAGAACAGTCGGCTATTATACAGAAGGGGGAAACAGGATCTTCCAAATATCTTCAACTTCGACTTCTGTCTCAAATTCCTCTCGGACTTGTTTGATTGTCAACTATCATGAGTTTAAGTAAGATTTACTCTTGCTTCTGTCCACCTTACTCACCTGAAGTAGCTTCTTTCCATTTTCGTTCCTGACTACCCCTTTCTCTACAAGCCGCTTCAGTCCAGGCGCTAGCTTGCCCGGCTCAAAATGTGTAATGGTAGAATACATGCGCTCCCCTCCAACCAGAAGGGCCATGCATGCATGAATTGCGTACAGCTCGCTCCATTGCTCATTCCTATCTTTGATGTAGCCAGAGAACTGAAGTCCCTCGCATATAGGCAGCCTTTGTTCAGGAGACTTGCAGAGCATCATGCGGTGGCACGCGCCTGAGATCATCCCTGCGATAATAAATTCATTTGTGGGAGTTATTTGCGTGTACTCGGGAGGTATGTCCTCGGCCGGGATATGGAGGACATTCATGAGCATTTCGTAGACGCATATCTGGAGCTCGTAGTCTAAATCAAGGCGGTCGTCGGGATAGTCGGGGTCAGATAGGCCTATAAGGTCGTCGGAGAGGTTTTCTGCCAATTTTTTTGCTTCGCGAAGTGTGTCTGCGACCTTCAGGGTCTGTGTTGGATAGGCGCGCGCGACAGTTGGGTAGGCCGCGACTATGTTGTTAACTGTTTCCCAGGTGGGTGATTCTTTGACTAGTTCAATAAGAGCCTCGTCGTCACATTTCCGAAGGGCGTCGAATATACGAGACGACATTTGCGCAAGGGATTGAACAGTTAGTCAAGAGCAATGCACCGAAGGTTAAATGATCATGGCATTCACTGCTACTACTAGTACTAGTACTTGTATCTATTTTTAGGTTGCAGAGCACATCGCGCAATGACTGTAGCGGGCCCGGGACTGCTTCGGAGTCCTCTCTTGTCGCATTGCTGTTTATATAACACTGGAGTTGCACTGTGATGATGGATTGCACAAGAATCCGATTACAAGTGAGATAAGACCCCCTAGGTTCTTCTTCACTCTCGACTAGCCACGTCGACCGTCTACAATCGGCACATCGGAGTACGGAGAACGAATAATATCGGTGAGTACTAATCAAGTACTCATATCTCGGATTGTCATCTTTGTTATCTGACCCTCACAATCTGTGGCAGAATGGTTCGCGACAAATTCGAAGACCTCTTAGGCACTAATTACATTCCCACAGAGGAAGACGTTGTCTCGATCAAGCAACACATCGCAGAGCCTCTTGCACGGTTAGCCAAGCTTGATGAAGAGATAGCCATCGCAGATGCGAACGTTCAAAGTCTCCGTCAAGCACGCTCCGACTTGTTGGATGGAATCGAAGGTCTCCGCAGGCTTATATCCCCTGTTCGTCGCGTCCCCCCAGACATCCTCCGGGAAGTCTTCATTAACTGTCTACCGGATGACCGTAATCCCACTATGAGCTCGGATGAAGCGCCCGTTATCCTCACCCGCATATCCAGTCAATGGAGGTCTCTTGCGTTGACAACTCCACGACTTTGGGCCTCCCTTCATATCGCCGTACCCAATTCATCCCCTGTATTCATGGGTTCTTACGATTCGCAGACCGGAGAGCGCCTCACGCTATCTGAGGTGACAGACGTACGCCTTGCTGCTACAACGGAGTGGATCAAGAAAGCGGGGACGCTTCCTCTGAGCTTTTCTATTCACGAGCACGACGGATACCCTCCGACCGACTTCTGCAAGAGATTCATTCAATGCATCCTCCCGTACCGCGCTAGATGGAAAAGTATCAAACTGGCATGCGTCACTGCTTCGTTCCTTGATATCCGTGATTTGCCTCCAGCAGAACTACCTATCCTTCAATCGCTGTCTCTCATTCTTACACGCCCCGGGAGTGCAGGCGAAGAGACTGTCTGGCCAAATATGCCCATCTTCAGCGCTCCAGGAATTCGAGAGGTCTCATTGGGTGGCATACTTACCAGGATATCACAATTCCCTTTCGATTGGGCCCAATTGACCGACCTCGACATCAAAGGCGAATCATGGAGTACTGCCGCAGTCACTGCGCTGGACGAAATTGTCATGACACTGAGCAAGTGCCCCAACTTGATCTCGTGCAGTCTTCATATCGGGTCCGAGACGGGTGCTTCGCAGCGCACTGATTTCCCTGTTATCTCTTTACCCCATCTTGAAACCCTTTCGATTTACGACGGCGCACGCCCCGCGGCGCTCTACGGTTCTATGAACATACCCAAGTTGCGGAAACTGACCTACACAGGTGGACGCCCCAGACGCCAATTTCTAGCCCCGCCCACAGCATATGCTTTGTATCACCTCCTTGGGAGCGTCGGCAGCACCCTAGAAGAGCTTACCGCAAACTCTTCCGCGTTCAGTGGGCCAGATGAATTACTTGTTGGGCTGGCCGCCTGCCCAGGACTCAAGTCACTTTCAATCGTATTGTCTCACCTCGTCCCGCCCATATCCAACGAAGACGGCCCCGCCGCGTTCATCGACCGATTTTTGGACGCCCTGGCGCACGTATCCAGTGCGGAGGAATACCTGTGTCCGAAGCTAGAGGTCTTTAAATGCGCGAGCGACGCGTTCTTCTCCGATGAGGCACTGGTGAATTTTGTCGCGCGCAAACAGAGCGGGGAAGACCGCGAGCTAGCGCCAATGAAGACGGTGGAAGTCCTCTTTAGGCGCCGAGCCACAATTGACGTCGCAGCGCGACTTGAGGCGTACACAGCAGCCGGGCTAGAACTCAAACTTCAATACCCCCCTCGTACGTACCGTGGTCCCTTTTCGCTGTTCGAGGGGATCCCGTTTACGCATGAGTCGCGCGATCCTTATCGCCAAGCATACTGATGTATCTCAGAATCATACTCTGGTGTGACCTCGTTCAATTTATATTCTTCTGCTTTCTTCAAGTGTACCATGTACACATCGAGGCTGTTGACTTCAGTCAGAGGGTAAGTAGATGTCGGCAGAGACAATGACACAAGCAAGCCCTCTGAAATCCGAGGTTTTTCTACTCCAAGGTTCACCGGCGTCGGTGTACTTTCATTTTTGGCGACTGTTCTGCCACGGAAGCTGACTTCTCTCTACGAGGATACCGTGGTCGCGTGAACGGATGTCAGAGGAGAGTTGAACGAGAATGGGACAACGCAGACGCAGACGTGATCTGTTCCAGTAAAGATCCAGGAATGGCGCTGTTAGACTGAGATCAAGGTAAGAATAGACTGATCAATTTGTACGATCTGCGCGAGAATCAGCAGTGCTGTTCATAGAGATTCCTGTCAGGTTTCCACTTACTTTTTCACCGATTCCACATAGCACATAGACTCGAAGAGACATCATCAGTGACTAGTAAAAATGCCCACGAAGGGCCCTCGACTAAGACTTCAAAGCCTTGAAACATGCTGAATTTGTTTGAGCGTTTAGGGACTGACACATATAGCTTTCTCACCAGCATGGCAACCCCAGATATGTCCCATGTATGGCTAAGAATTACGCCACACTCGACAGGTTTTCGAAGTAAAATCAGAATAGAGTTGAAAGATCACAGTTGAAACTTGTGGAAACCATGATGATCAACAGAGGGAAACGCGAGTTAAAGTTAGACTGGGGTCATGGGCGAGCGAAATGAACAATCCATGTCGGAAAAAAGGGCCAGAGTTTCCCTCATGGAGCCTCTACATGTTGTGTGGCTGAGATATAAGGGGTGCTAGATGATTGCGAAGGGGACTTCGTAGATTTGAATCAGTGATGGATTCCACCAAAAGATTTTTTCGAAATGGTTAATTGCATTTGGTTGCTAGGGAATGCCAGCTGCTATTCGAAGAAATTAAGCAATGAGAGGCTAATCTCTGGGGGGTCCGGCGAACAAGCGTCATGGCCATGGCTGGAAGCTATCAAGCGTTGGCCAAATGTTGGATGATGGAAGGGGAAAGAAAAATTGCCAGCGTGGGTTTGTGAGTGTTGTGTGGCGATTACGTAATTTACCAGTTAGTGACTGGCACATCTTGACGTGAACGACCTACACCTGCAACACACCCATGGGCTGGCTTTCCTCACTCTTCAACTTCGACTCCTCTTCCCAACGCTCAAGGAAGGGTCAGGTCTTTAACACAACCCATGACGCCTTCTCTCTCCCCACCTCGTCGCCTATTTTCCCTACCCACCACCCTGACGCCTTCAACCCAGAAACTCTGGCCACACCAAATCTAGACTCAGCGCGTTCAGCGACATATACATATCCCCCACAAAACCCACAGACCTATGGGTTCACACCTACAACGTGAGCATATCTTTTCATGCAGTTCGCAGATCATCTCAGTCTTTCTGTGCCTGCGAATAGCTCGACCTTCGGTTCGCGACCAACATCTTCGCCGTTGCTGCCGACCCACATGGACCAACTACACACACCATTCAGTGTGAATACGAATTACCCGCCGCTGGCAAAGACCTGGGCTCGACTCCACTCGTGGCTGAGCCGCGAATATCCTGAGCTAGGGGACACCCTCAATTACGGCATTCTACCGCAAGACCTCGCACAGATAGAGATGCAGTTTGGATTTGCGCTTCCAGCTGTGGTCCGCGAGTCGTACCTGTGCGTTGATGGCCAGGAAGCGGAATCGTCAGCTGGTTGTTCGGAGGGACTGTTTTTCGGCTTGACGCTGCTTCCACTGGAAAGTGTCCTCGAAGAGTGGAGATTCTGGAGGGAGGTGGACAATGACCCGAGTACAGGAGCGAACCAGGCTCTTCGACGATCAATGCAGTCGCTCCCTCCAGGCTGGATAAGAAAAGAGTACTCGCAGCGAGGATGGATACCGCTCATCGCCGACAAGGCTGGCAACTACCTCGGTGTCGATCTCAACCCTGCAGAAAGCGGCTCGGTCGGCCAAGTTATTGTATTCGGACGTGATTTTGATACAAAAGTTGTTCTATGGAATGGTGATGGTATGACCGGCTGGGCGAGGTGGTTATCAAGCTTTGTGGACGAGCTTGAGAGCGGGGAAGGATTTGAATTTGGATCTGCGGACACGAGCGAAGACAGCGAAGACGAAGTCGGTTACGGCAGTTATTTCTACGACGGCAATGGACGGGGCCAAGGAGATAGCGGTGGTGACGTTGGACTGGGTTTACGTTACACCGGCGAGTACCGTGGATGGAATGTGCTGGAGGCCTGGGCAGATCGAAGTCTAAGAAAATGGCACGAAGAAGGCGTGATAACAGATGCTGCATTGGCGCCTATTGAGGAGAAGGTAAGTCGTATATACCCTACAGCGCCTTGATGGATATCTAACATGCTATAGCCCGAGCACTCTGCTGATCTGGATATTGTCGAACTTGCGATGCAAGGCCCGGGCACCGAAGTTGCTATTCCCGTTTTAAGGAATTCCACAGATGACATTCCCTCACCAACTGTTGCCGTTCTCAAATCTCATAGCTCACAACCCGACTCTCGACACGCGTCAACCAGTGCCCGTGCCCCCCTGCCCACTATTTCAGTCACAAAAGCCCCTGTACCCATGCCCGTATCTCTACCGACGGCCTCTGACATCGCGCCGAGCGCTTCGCCAACCGACTCCGTGCACTTTGAGGATGATATCGAGTCTGCCCGTCTGCGAGAGAGCGAAGATATCGGCCTTGTCACAGCAACGCGGAAAACAAGGACGGGCAAGTCACCTATTCGCCGCGAAACCTCTGATAGTAGTGCTTCTGCGCTGGCCATATCACCATCACTGCCACAGGAAGACACGGCACCCACACCGTCATCGTCCTCGTTCCCCGATCTTCTAGCCGACGGGCCTCTCGAAACCCTAGAGCCAACGCAAAACAAGGCGGAGTCTACCGATCTACCAGTGGGAGAAGATGACAACGCCATCCCTGACACGACAATTCGGCTAGTTGGAGGTGGTGGACTCGCGGGCATCTCGATTCCTGTCACTGAAGAGCCTGCCACCATGGAAATTCCCGAGTTAGCTGCACCCATAGCAGATACCGACGCTGCCTCCATCAACTCACTGGCTTCGACAGAGGCAGGAAAGAAGGGCGAGAAAGGTCATAAAAAGTCAAAGAGTAGCCTGGCGCTCAAGAGGATAAGTCAACTCGGCGGCTTGCGGAAGGCCGATTCGATATCCAGCACAAAGGATATAGTGCCCTCTCCGGCAAAGTAATAGCACGGTGCTATCCTATGCATTCGTCCCACAATCTGCCTATATCATATTGACATCGTTCCCCATGCTTTTCACCTATCGCTTTTTCCCTTCCCGCTCTTTTTGGCAAAGTCGCTTTTCTGCAGCCTTTGGACATGGATTGATTTAGTCATTTGCATTTTCCTCTATCATCCGCACTGGTACAATTCAACGTACTCACAGCAGGCACTCCGCATCCTGCCTGATTTTTGTGTTTACGATCCTGCATTTTCTTTTTGATTCTCCCTATACCCGGGCCAACACCCATACAACCTCACCATTAGGTACTTGTTACACGTCACGATCAATGACCTTAATAGTTATATTTCTCGATACATTCGTTTATTATTTACTCACAGCTGCTGGTCCGCAATATAAAGGGCAAATTAGAGGAACGCAAAGTTCAAAACTTGAACTGGTTACTGAACAGCGCTTGCGAGAGTTTCATCACGTGGATGGTTTTGCGCGAAAGTCGCGTGTTGGTTTTTGGTTGTTTAACAGTTCAGTCTGCTGCTAACGTCCCTAACGTCCCAAGTTTAACGTCGTTCCTTACGCCCATCCGCTGTGGGGCTCTCCTACCATGGACGCCCTAATCGACCTTATGAACCACCCATACCTGACTCTCAAGTTGGGTTTGGGCACGGAAACAAAGAGCAAATTCGACGCTACCTACCCTATCACTGCTTTCTTCGCTTTCGGAATCTACCTCGTTTTCCAACGCTATCAGAGGACCCACAATAGTCCCATCCCATTTGAATACAAACACCCTGAAGTATGTTTATCTCCCGAGCTCGTGTATACTGAGACTAAGCGCTGCGTCGCGTGAACAGCCAGCTGATCCGATATGGACCAGCCAGCAACTCGACGAACCGCACCTCGAGACGCACCTAACAAACCCAGAGGTACTACCGGCCATCAGCGTTCCCGGGCGCCGCTACATCACTTCATTCGACCCCTCCACGGGGCTGCACATTGGCACTTTCCTTGCGGACAATGAGGACGAGATAGAGGGCAAGATCGCGCGCGCGGCGAAAGCGCAGAAGGTGTGGAAGGAAACAACGTTCCAGCAACGCCGGCGTGTCGTGCGCAGCTTGCTCAAGTGGCTCGTCGACAACCAGGAGGTGTGCGCGCGCGTCGCGTGCCGTGACACAGGGAAGACGCGTGAGTGGCTTGCCTGCTTGCCGGGGTACAGAGGATGCTGATGGCACGTCTAGTGATTGATGCGGCACTGGGCGAGATTCTGACAACCTGTTCGAAGGCGGAGTGGATGCTGAATCATGGAGAAGACGCTATCAAGCCGGAGACGCGTCACTCGAACTTCATGATGTCGTATAAGAAGTCACAGGTCATCTACGAGCCCCTCGGCGTAGTCGCTGCTATTGTGTCGTGGAACTATCGTAAGTAATCCTAAGTCTGTTACATACATGGTTAACTGACCTTTTGCAGCTCTGCATAATGCATGGTCCCCTATTCTAGCTGCCATCTTCTCTGGAAACGGAATCGTGCTGAAATGCTCTGAACATGTCATTTGGTCGACGACTTATTTTGTCGGTGCCATCACGAAATGTCTCCGCGCCTGTGGCCACGACCCGGACCTTGTTCAAGTTGTCTGCTGCTATCCTGAACAAGCTGATGCTCTCACCCAGTCCCCTGATATTAAGCATATCACTTTTATTGGGTCTGAGCCAGTCGGACGAAAGGTCAGTAGTATTGACGTGTATTATCCCTAAGAAGCCTCTCTAATATATCAATTTTCAGATTGCCATCGCCGCTACCAAACACCTGACTCCTGTAACGCTTGAACTTGGAGGAAAGGACCCAGCCGTTATCCTCCCCGGTACCGATCTCAACAAATGGGCATCCTTGTGGATGCGTGGAGTATAGTGAGCACGGGCGCCTGATTTCTTTCTTCTCGCTGTGTCTGAATTATTCTTCAGCCAGAACATGGGCCAGAACTGCATCGGAATTGAGCGCCTCATCGTCCACGTGGACCAGTATGACGACTTGTTTGCTATCTTCAGCGAGCGCGTCGATAAAATGCGCGTTGGGTCCGTAATGACCACAGCCCAGGCTGGATATCTGCACACTGTCGATGGCGGCTCCATGATCACTTCTGATCGTTTCCGCGGCCTCGAGAAACTCATCCGTGATGCCAGCGATGCCAACGCGTATGTTGTCGGTGGCGAGGAGTACAAGCATACCTACCATAAACACGGTTATTATTTCCAGCCGACGGTAGTTGGCCCTGTTGATTCGACTATGGACATTGCAAATCAAGAGCGTGCGCTGAACTCCCTCGAATGAACCGTGAAGCTCACTAATATTACTTTATCGCAGTCTTTGCTCCGGTTGCCCTGCTCATGCCTTACGAAACCGTCGAAGAGGCCATTGAGATTGCTAACGGAACGAAATATGGGCTGGGCGCTAGTGTTTGGGGACCTGACCAGGCAGACTGCTTGAAGGTTGCAAAAGAACTGGAGTGTGGAATGGTTTCGATCAATGATTTTGGAGTATTCTATGTAAGTCGTTTCTATCAACATGATTACCACAAACTTGTTTATTGAAATTCAATATCTAGATCAAGTTAGTTGACCGAATAAGTCGTGAAGAATTATACTGACAGTAATTATTCACCTACCAGTCAGGACCTACCTTTTGGTGGTGTCAAGGCCAGTGGCTACGGACGCTTTGGTAAAACATATCCACTCCTTGCGGTAGAAACATATCGTATTGACAAGTTATATAGGTGGTCCTGAGGGACTGCGCTCGTTGACATCCCCCAAGGCAATCATTGTCGATAGGTGGCCATCTCTGATCCAGACCAGCATACCCAAAGTACTTGATTACCCTCTACGCTCACTTTACAATTCCTGGTGCGTTGCCCCACATGTGTCCTCCAACACACTGACAGACAAATGCGTCTCAGGGAATTCTCGAGTAACCTTGTACGATTCTTATACGGAGACGGCTGGCGCACCAAGCTCGGCGGCCTGTCTGGCGTCATCAGCGCCGCGCGCAAGTAAAAATCTGCTGGACATCCGCGTATGATCTGTTGGGCATAGTACGCATGCTTTATGTTCTGTTTCAACTCAAAGTTTTCCGTATCATCTATATATACCTTGACTATTGTTGTGCTCAGTGCTCTAATCAAAACATACCCAATTATTCCTCCATGGGGCACTCATATCGGACATCGTCGATAATCGTACCCACTGATCGCGACGTCGGAGTCCGGGAGGCGCGCTTCTTTGTGACTCCGTGTGGCCTAAGAAGCGCGGGTTAGCCCGTCGATGGGAACAGGCTTGATGTAATTGGTTACTTACTGCTGAAACGTTTGACACAGATCTATTAACGAATTGGCAGTGTCGATATAAAATCTCAATTGTCAAATTCAAAATCATTGCTCAGGAAGATGACCATCATACTCTATGATCTTGCCTCTGCGCTTCCAGAGAAGGCTTTCGCGCCTAACCCCTGGAAAGTGAGGTAAGTATAACATATCCGTCCGATATGGTATCTTCATCGTTCAATCACGAACGACGTCAGATTTTGCCTTAACTGCAAGGGCATCCCATTCAAGGTAGAATGGGTCGAATTCGTTGACATCGCAAGTGTCTACAAGAAACTCGAGATCACACCACCGACAAATCCTGACGGAAGCCCTTCCTGGGTCCTTCCAGTCATCCACGACACAGAGACGGGCGTCTCCATGCACGAATCCTTTGCTATTGCAGAGTACCTCGAAAAGAAACATCCGTCGCCCAGCTTGTTCCCGAATAACACCATCGCGTTACAGTCGATCTTCGATGGCGCCGTGCACCGCACAGCACTGAAATCGGTGGTCGGGTTTGTCGTGTACGACATATATCAGGCCGTCAACCCCGCAAGCAAGGAATACATTCGCAGCACGAGGGAGGCAGTATTCGGAAAGACTCTGGAAGACATCCCTCCCAAGGGCGATGAAGCGATCGCACAGTGGGCCAAAGTCGAGGCAGAGTGGGGCGTAATTGATTCGTGGTACAAGAAGAGTGGAGGACCATTTATTTTGGGGGATACGGTGTCGTGGGCAGACTTTGTGACCGCCTGCTGGGTCATATCTGGACGAGAAGTCTGGGGCAAGGACAGCCAGAAGTGGAAGGACTTCTCTTCGTGGCACGGCGGTCGCTGGGGGAAGCTCTTGGATGATTTAAAGGAATACCAAAAGATCGAGTAAGACCGCATGCCAAATGATGCTGATCAGATGCTCCGAATTTTGGGGAGGATTCGAATTTCAAAGATTGGGATACAGGCACACAAATGTGGCCAGGTGCAAAATGGATTGAACAGGCATTGAGACTTTGGGGGGCTCCAAAAAGATTTTGATAGATAAAAAAATGTGAATAGAAAAAGTTATCAAACTTGACATCGAACGCTGGCAGTTTATTTTGATCAATAGGCGCCCGGCGCTAAACGCCAATCCAATGATGGCATCG
Organism: Hypholoma fasciculare; assembly: GCA_016801325.1. NCBI lineage: Eukaryota > Fungi > Basidiomycota > Agaricomycetes > Agaricales > Strophariaceae > Hypholoma > Hypholoma fasciculare. Next base: position 15,108 of record JAEKIV010000132.1, on the reverse strand, counting down.
TTAGATAATCGCGTGGTCAAACGGCCAGGAGAAACTTCCGAGGTTCAAGTACTTTCAGCTTCTAGTTATACACTATGTCGATGCGTACGCATAAGAATACCGCTGTCATGAGAATAAGCTGACTGATGCGCTCTCAATTAGTTCGCTGAGAATCCCGAATGTGCCCATGACCGTATGCTTATCTTAACCTTGCATGTCCATTTATAGCTCGGAGAGGCTTATAAAGGGATTCTGTGCGATTTAGATCCATGTTCGCAAAGTCCCCCATTACCCACGAACTGAGGGAACATGACGATCATATTTTATGACATTGTGTCGACCCACCCGCAAAAGGCTTTCGCGCCTAACCCTTGGAAAACAAGGTGAGCACGATGCCTCAATAATGCGTCGTCCATTTACTGATGGATAAGGGATGAAATAGATACTGCCTCAATTATAAAGGCGTCTCTTACAAGACAGAGTGGACTGATTTCATCGAAATAGAAGGCGTCTACAAGAAACTTGGACTCCCGCCATCTGGACACAAGGCTAACGGGAGCCCGATCTACCTTCTTCCTGTCATTCACGATACATCTACTGGTGTCTCCGTCGCGGACTCCTTCCTGATTGCAGAATACCTTGAGAAAACATACCCAACGCCCAGTCTATTCCCACACAACTCCATTGCGTTCCAGTCGATTTTTGATGATACCGTCCGCAACGCGGCACTGAAGGCGCTGCGCAGGTTCACCATTCCCGAAATATTTTCCCTCGTTACGCCACAGAGCAAGGAATATTTTCGACGCACGCGAGAGGAGGCATTTGGAAAGGCTGTGGAAGACATTGCGCCGCAGGGCGACGAAGCGGTCGCGGAGTGGGCTGCAGTCAAGGCTGAGTGGGGCACGGTAGACTCGTGGTATAAAAAGAGCGGCGGCCCGTTCATCATGGGAGACACGATATCTTGGGCAGACTTCATCGTCGGTTCTTGGCTCATTTGGCTGCGTACCATCTTCTCGGGCGGAGACGGTCAGAAATGGAAGGACTTCGAATCGTGGCACGATGGCCGATGGGCAAAATTTTTGGATGATTTGAAGGAGTACCAAAGAATTGATTAAAGATCCGTGCGTTGGATACTTACGATTGAATGTACTTAGTCTCCACGAAAGCTTTCTGCAAAGGTGGTCGTGTCTATTTTTAGACTTGGGCTTGCTCGAGAGAGGTCTGCATAAGCAACTCAAAGAGTCGGTAGAAATAAAATGCCACATGACGCACATATAAAGGCTGAATCCTGATATATCTAATCAGTCTCATCTTTTCTCAGGCATGACTATCATACTGTACGACAGTTCGTCGGCACTCCCGCAGAAAGCTTTCGCCCCGAATACCTGGAAAACAAGGTGAACATCGAGGTTCATGCAGAATTTTTGCTGTCTAACGAACCATATCAGATTCTGCCTCAACTACAAAGCTCTTCCATACAGGACAGAATGGGTTGAATTTGAAAGCATCGGAACTGATGTATACAAGAAGCTCGGCCTCCCACCATCGGCACACAGTCCGGACGGAACCCCGTCCTACTTCCTTCCCGTCATCCACGACACAGCTACCGGAGTGTCAACCTCGGACTCTTTCGCAATAGCGGAATATTTAGAGAAGACATATCCCTCGCCAAGTCTGTTCCCGAATAATACAAGCGCATTCCAGTCGACCGTCGACGATATCGTTCGCGACGCGGGGATCAAGTCGCTGGCGCAATTTATTCTCGCAGATATTTATCTCATTCTCAACCCAGAGAGCAAGCCATATTTCAAGCGTACGAGAGAAGTGGCATTTGGAAGGGCGCTGGAGGACATTGCTCCTAAAGGCGAGGAGGGTATTGCACAATGGGCCGCAGTAAAGGCTGGCTGGGATACGGTTGACGCATGGTATGTCAAGAGCGGGGGACCATTCGTATTGGGGACGACATTGTCGTGGGCAGACTTCGCAGTCGCCTCCTGGCTTATTTGGGCGCGAAGTGTCTGGGGTGAGGAGAACCAACGGTGGAAAGATATTGTGTCATGGAACAATGGGCGATGGAAGAAGGTTTTGAACGACTTGAAGGAGTACCAAAAGATTGATTGATGCCGTACGACTTAGTACAAGCAATCTAATGGTTTTATTGAGTGCTTCGTTCCGTACTCTTTGAGTATGTTAATAAAAATCTAGGAGGGGTAAGTATCAGTAGATCAGGTGTGGAGGTGATCAATACGAAAATCTGATCACGGAAATCTTGTAACTGGCGTCCCAGTGTGTTAGAATTATTTTGTTACTCCAGAGGATTGGTAGAAAATATTCTGATTACTTTACTCAACTTCCCTCGTCATACGTAGGCAGTGAGTATCAAGAGAGATTTTCTTATTGGAATATCGCTGTATATTGATCTGGTAGAAGCTCAGGCCCAGGCTTATACTAGGTCACACATGTCCATTCTCGGTATTCTTTTTGACTTATACGGACTATTGCGCAATGTACGTTTCATTACAACCCCGATCAAGTAGTGATGCACCATATTTTACTATTGAAAAAGTATCCTATCAAGTTTTTTATACATTCGCAAAAATTTACAGCACTAAGACAATGCACTCATTGCAGAGGTCATTTCGACTTTCTCGTCTAGCACTGAAGTCTTCGCGAATTTCGTGTATAACAATCGGACTGCCCATACATCCCTTGCCCCATGGGAGGCTACAGCTTTAATGGTATTATAATACCAATTCCAAGCCGTAATTAATTGGCTTACTGATACCACAGATAGCTGACTAAAAGGGGAATGGAGCTTATCGATTATCGCTACGGTCGGAGAGCCGTGCGTACAAGTACTTAAACAGGGGGTTTCTGGTAGATTGAATTCCCACAAGTTGATACCACATTTCGACTTTCTTTTGCAGCAGGCAATTAGTATCGCTGTTCAAGCTTTCGAGAAGAATGTCTACCATAATATTCTACGATCTCACGTCTGCACTCCCGGGAAAAGTCTGGTCGCCAAACACCTGGAAAGTCAGGTAAGCTCGATCGAAGATGCACAAGCTTGCTCGCGGTCTGATTGATCCTCGCCATATCTCCTCACCGACAGGTACTGCCTCAACTACAAAGCACTACCATACAAGACAGAGTGGGTCGAGTTCCCCGATATCGAGGCGCACTGCAAGAAGATCGGCATCCCGCCCACCTCACACACAGCCGATGGCACCCCGTCCTACACGCTCCCCGCGCTGCACGACCCCGCCACGGGCACGTACATCGCCGACTCGCTCCTCATCGTCGAGTACCTCGAAAAGACGTACCCGACCCCAAGCATCTTCCCGCACGGCACCGCCGCGTTCCAGGCGCTCTTCGATGGCGCGTTGCGCAGGGCCGCGCTCGGCCCGCTCTGGCCGTTCATTATCCCTGCGGTGCACTCCCGCCTTGCGCCGGTGAGCGCGGCGTACTTCCGTGCGACGCGGGAGCCGATCTTTGGGAAGAAGCTTGAGGACGTGACGCCCACGGGCGAGGAGGGAGTTACGCAGTGGGCCGCATTTGAAGCAGGCCTGGGCACTGTGGACGGATGGTACGTGAAAAGCGGCGGCCCGTTCATCATGGGGGACACGGTATCATGGGCGGACTTCCTGTTGGGCTCGTGGATCATTTGGATGCGGACCATCTGGGGCGAGGACAGCCAAAGGTGGAAAGACGTAGCATCATGGCATGGAGGACGCTGGGCGAAGGTTTTGGACGATCTAAAAGCATACCAGACAGTCAACTAATCATGATGTACCTCGAGGTGTGGAAGGAGACGCAGTGCAGCCCGGTACCCTGTAGTCAGTTGTGTGTGTGTGCCCAAAGTGAATATATTATGCAAGGGTATGATGGCTGGAAATTTCCATTGTCCTAGTGATACAGCAGGTAGTCAGGCTCAAAGAGCCATGTGTGATGCGGTAAGAAAGCGTAAAGCAAGGTGACGACAAAGAGCGAGAGAAATGACGTGCGCGTGTTCTAACCGTGGCAAGTGTTGCTGGCGGGTGCGGGGCACGATGTCCGTGTTTGATGTTTGGTAGTTAATGATTAGTCTCCATGTCACCAGGCGTGCCGTTGGTCGCGTGGCTTTTTTTCCAGACCACAAAGTCATCCAGCAGGGTGGGCCATGCCTGCCATGTGCGAAACACGTTAAAAAAAGGAGAAAAGGGGGAGGGAGAAGCGGCACTGACCCCGTCGACTTCATAATCTTGTAGGGTAGGTGAGACAGTTTCGCAGAATTCAAGCATCTTTGCAATGTCATATCAGCAGAATTCAAACATGACCAACACAAATTGATGTACCATCGACCAAAGATCCTTGTTGGTGGCCCTATACGTGCCCTTTTCCTATTCAATTTGTTATTAGGGACGAGTAACATAACGGGATGATGGACGTGAAGCCCGACGCACAGAGATGAACTTGAGAACATCAGCCATGATCGGGTATTTTGGGACCAACAAAACAGTCCACAACGCAGCGGATGTCTACATAAGTAACGTGGTCAGGTATCAGTAAGTATGTTGCCAAGTTGGATAAATGAAACTAAAATAGCGCACATCCATGTCAATATTCTTCGACTGCCTGATATTATTACAATTAATGTTAGAAGTTTTACAGGTGGCGAAAATGAGGGCATCAGTACGCACTCGGGTTTCGCGAGCGTATACGAAAACTGGTACAGCTTCTGCAGTGCGGACTGGGGGTTAGAAGTATACGAGAAGTACACGGTCCTATCGTATTCCTGATCCTTCTTCCCCGTCGCCTTAATGGGTGGTTTTCCCTCGATTATCACTTGCTCAAGTTCAGTAACGACCAGCGCGAGCTGTGCAATAGACGACGCTCTTTATAACGGGATTAGAACGTGTGACACGACCGGGTCAGAGGGAAACGCACTTGAGGACCGATGTACCATTCGCCCACTCCTCTTTCGATATCTTCCCCATTTCTTTTGCTTTCATCAACCAGCAGAGAATAAGAGGACACGAGCCATCCATGGGAATCCCGGCATCAGTACACAGCTGCTCAAAGCCCTCTGGACCAATGACGGAGGCATCGTCGCTGTCGGCGTACGTCTTGAAGAGTTCCTGGGCGCGCTGCACGCTGTACGGCTCGTTCTTGGCCGACTTCTTGGCAGATTTAGATTGCTGGCCCGTAGCGGATGCGGATGCGTGGTCTAAATGAAGTGATAACTTGGGATTAGATGCAGGGGTTGGATGATCCTGGGTGATACAGATAAGGTTAGTGTTGCGGTTCCTATAGGAGACCCCTAGGCCATATGGAAGAGCAACTCGCCTTAGCAGAGGAAACATTACGTGTGGGTGCGGGTTCGTCATCACTGTGGGCGTTTTTGATGTGATTAGAAGAGCAGCAAAACAATGATGAAAGGCGCATGAGTATTCATCCACAAGCTAGCGAAGCGAGGGAGTGTACACAGGAAGGTAGGGATTGAGGGCGAGACCCGACTACGCGAACCGGTAGTAAATGGATGACGACAGGTGTAGTTTTGAAGGGGAAAGGAGTGAAAACGGGGCGGTGCCGGCACAGGTTATGGCTAGCAGCAGGAGTGCGGCAAGACTACCCAGCTGAGCACGATGTGTCTTTGCCTGTCTTTGCCACGAACGCCGAAATCCATCCCGCTTACGTAAGCGAACACCTCATTTGGGAACGCGTTCATTAACAAAGACGCGGGCTGGCACGCACGATGTGTAGGACACGATGAAGAAGAAAGGGAGCCACAGAAAATGGGGGGGAGCAGAATGGAGACGAAAAACATAGATCCATGCTTACATTTCGGTGTCGCCCTTCCCTGCTTGTGGAGCGGCTGCGGCAGCCTTTTTTCGAGACGTTCGTGCCCGCTTTGCTGGTGGAGGATTAACCTGTTGCTCCGTCGCTATAGCACTTTGCGCACTAGACAGTAGCCGATGACCCACCTCCATATGATCTGTATCGTGGCCATCGCCGCTACCGCCAACCGTCAGCCCAGATGAACGGATACCGTCCATCAATTCCCGTCGTAAAAAATTACCACTCACTCGGTCGCGGATGGCGTTGAAATAGCAGCCGCGCTCTTAGCAGATGACCTCCCAGTCGTTTTCCTTGCATTCCCCTTGCTCGAGGACGCGGTCCCGCCCGCTGCATTTTTAGCTGACGCGGCAGGCTTACTCGACGCCCGCGTCGTGCGCGTACTTGTGGCACCCTCCGACGTGGTTTCTGCGGCTTTTCGCTGGATACTGGCGTGTGAGCAGGTGGGGAATCCGGAGCGGGTGACACACTCACTTTGGGGGGCATTGTTCCGAGGTATCGAGGACGAAGTGCGGGTGCTTCGCAACAATACAGTCGAACGGACAAAATGAGGCGAAAGCAAGGAACCGCCACACCCGACGCGACTTTCGCGCGTGACCTGTGACACTCCACTCGCCCCGATCGGCCCGGAGGAGGTCTTGGCTCTGACTCCCGAGCAAGGCAGGCCGACTAGCACTCAAACGACGGCCATAATGCCCGGCGAGATCTTCAATCCCAACCCTGTCGTCTTCTCTGCGCCCAAGGCGCGCCAGTCGGATCTCCTCGCGCACTCACTATGGATAAACGACGCCTCCGCGTCCGAGGATGAAGCGGACGAGCTCGAGGCGATCGACCAGGACGAGATTTTCGGTTTGCCTCTTTACCCTCGTATGCGCTAAAGTTACTAAACATACTAACAACAGACCTCATCCGCTCAATATACGACCCTGAGCACCCGAACACCCTCGAGGAGCTGCGTGTCGTCTCCGCACCCCAGGTGACCGTCGGCGCAAACCACATAAAGGTTGAGTTCACGCCGACTGTACCGCACTGCGGGATGTCCACGCTCATCGGTGCGCCACCCCTCGCCACGGTCCCACCTGCGCGACGCGATTGATGATGCACCCACAGGCCTTTGTATCCGTGTGCGTCTCCTGCGCAGCCTCCCAGAGCGTTTCAAGGTCGATATTTTCGTCCAGCCGGGCTCCCATCAGAGCGAGAACGCAGGTGAGCGTCGCCAGCTGATGCACTCGCATGCATGGATCCGGTGCTGATCGATCGTCATCGCCTGCGTTGTAGTGAACAAGCAGCTGAATGACAAAGAGCGCGTGGCGGCGGCACTAGAGAACCCCGTCCTCCTTGACACTGTCGAGCAATGTCTCGCAAATGTGGGGGCGCGGGGCGTCCTTGTTTGATCTGTAACTCATTTTCTTTCTCTGTTTCGCTGTGAGTAACTTGTATCAGAATCATTAGCGTTGCCACTCCACGTGCAAGTGGTGTACGAGCACGCTAATTATAATGTAGCCATAGCTTTGATCAATCCTATGCAGCCTTGAATAAATGAGGCTCGGTGTATCACAGCATCGCGTGGCGAGGCAGGATCATGCTCGGACCATAGAGTGGTAACGCCACTTGCATGCACACATGCGGGGAACATCTTTACACGCCTTGACTTCTCGCGTGGAAACCATGTCCGACTCGAGATGCACCCTGATGCACCTCAGTTAACTCAGCGAAGACTGTCCCGATCGGAATACGAAGAGAATACGATGATTGATGCGATGATCATTATTGAATGGTAATAGTTTTGGGAGAAAGTACTCTCTAATATGTATATGAGTGGATACATAGAGTGTATAGTTTGGAGGTATAGTGCTACATAGTGGGGAGGAGATGAGAAATCTGGGGATACATGAAGAACTCGAAGTAAGTGACGTGTTAGACATACAAGCCTGCGATGCGCAGGCAATAACGTAGTGAGAAGTGCGTAAAGAATGAACAACCAATGAGAGTGTCGGGGTCCATGAGGAAGACGAAATGCAATGCAGTGCGATAGTAACGGTGATGAGAAAACATGCAGAGGGAGAGCAAATGACAGCGGAATATGCAGAGGACGAATGCGAAAAGGAAACGAGAGCCAGGAGACAAAAATTAGTCAATCCTTTAGCAGAAAATCCCAGTCGATTGTCGTTTCAGGCGCTTTCCGCTTGCACCCAAATAACCGGTGAAGGGCCTCCTTGTGGGCTACTTCTGGGGCACATGTTTGCACATCCCACATGCGAAAAGTGACGTGGCCGTCGGTTGACACTACGACATCGTCCTCGTTAAAGGACGGCTCCGTCATGCGCTCGGTAAACCGCACGTTCCGCATGATCCTATTCACGAAGCCCGCTGAGAATGTTGGCCGACCGCTATAGCGTATTTGACCCTTGAAATCAGAAGGCAACCAGATGGTCACATCTGATGTATCGGCGACGACTTCGAGGCAAAAATTAGAACGCTGGCAATTCCTGCACTGCATATACAAAGACATAGTGTGAGCGACATGATGAATACTCGCGTGAGAGACAAACGCACGATTTTGAGCTTTATTGGCGCTGCATCGTTCGCGATGGACATCGACATGCGGTGCTCTACTGGCTGGTTTCGTGCACGATAATGCGGCAGAATGAGTGACAAGTCAATTGCCTTTAGGCCGGCATCCAGATGGAGGTCCCAATCAGATTCTCTGTTATATTTTACTTTCTGCGTCCCCCGGGTTGATAGCTGATTGAGCTAATATTATGAACGGAGAATCAGAGATGCGAAGCAGCGAAGGCGTAGCATTATAACACACCAAAGGCCTGGACTTCTCGAACGAAAGCTGTAAAGTGGGAGTCATGTTAGCCATAGTCATCGGGGGGGAGGGTGAAACGCACTGTAGAGTGATCCGAGTGAGACATTATAAAGCGCAGGAAAAGAGGGGAGATGTGGTTTTTAGAGTAATGAGAGTAGGAGCCGTCGCTCTATGAGAGCGTAGGCGGGACCTGGGCAGCTGTGAAGGGGATTGAAGTGTTGTGTGCAAGGGAGTTTTAATACCCAGTCCTTGTGCCAAATCGAGACAAGACCGGAGACTTACCACGTGGGGCTATACAAGGATTCCCCAAATAGGAGGTCTATTCTTGGCACTGATCAAACCGACCCTTCTCGCTGCAGTCACAGCGCTAAACGCGCTCCCACAGTCGGCCGCTTGGTCTTCGTTTGTGCAGCAACATAGCGCAGCGTACATATATATCCTCAGTCCACAGCAGTTACCAGTACCGTGGCGGTGGAATTAACCAATGGCGGTATCAATACCCTTCCTCACGGGCGGACTCTTCCTCGCAACGGCGCAGCAGTCAGCAGTCCCCTCCCTCAGGTCTCGCCGGATGTCTCGCATCCCTGTAAGCCAAGAACTCGCTCCAGAGCTCCAGAGCTCCTCAATATTATTCCAATTTGCGTATCGCATATCCCCATAAGTATTTTTTCTGAACAGGCCGCCATCACGCTCTCCCGAACATGAGTCTTCTCCGACCCAGTCTATGTCCGCCGACCTCCTCCAGAGTCCATGCTTGCTTATTCCCGCATCGGAGCTCTTCTGCCTCAGCGGCAATCTGCAACTCGACATGGCGCGCTGCCCGAATATGTACATCATCTTCGTCATCTGCTGCCACCGCCGCCGCATCCTCTGGCGGGTTCACGCGCACCCCACCGGTCTCCATGCATCGCTGCACCTCCGGGCTGCAGACAACCCGGACGGGCGCACCGCTCTGCGCGGCAGCGCTGCCCACGATATGTATATTTCCACGGAACTTGGGCGGCAGCGTGATGTGAGCGCTGTCTGCCCGCGCGCTGACGTCCAGCCGGAAGTGGTGCGCCGCTGCGCCTGCGAGACGGATCTGCCGTGCGCGAGCGCATCAGCGCTTCCTGTTGCGTGGTGCGAAGGGGAGGATGCTGCTTACCACCTCTACGGTCACGGAGCCGGTGTCGCTGGCCAGGCTGATGTTCGATCGGCCGCACGCCACAGAAGCGGGATTGCCTGGCGCACGGGCTTCTGAAGCCGGCGAGAGAAGCAACACGCGCAGGCGCAGATCTTCATCGCGCACTTCCTTTCGTAAATTGGAGAGCGACTCTGCGCGCTTCGGGATCTGTTGGTTGGCCGGTGTCGGGACGACCTGCTCCGTGCATGTCCGGCTTCGCCGTAAAGGCTTTAAAATAATTCTTTATGAGCATAATCTCAAGCAAAACGATCGCATGTATACCTTTTCCTTGCCGCCTTTCATGCTGACGTTTGCGAGTTCTCTAGCTTCACACACCCACTGCGGCACCTGTAACGAGCCCAGATCTTTTGATTGAGTCTCTGAACTCAAATTCGCGTTTTCATTGTGATTATTACATGTACGATGACCACCAAAGTGTACGATATCTTTGGTTGCCTAGCATAAAAATCGTCAGGGTCTGCGTCTCGGGTACATTATTCGGCGTCTCGCACCGATATAATACGTGCGACGATGCTGGATCCTACCTCGACCAGCGAGGGCATATCTATGGTAAGATGTATGTAAGTACGTTAAGCAGACAGAACTTGTTTCTATGCTGGCTTGCCTACTAAATATAATACTTAGGGTAGACGGGTGCTAAGTGCAGGTCAATTGAACACAGCGAAGAAGAGGAAAGGGATAGTTATAACTGGGTCCTCAACGTCAACGTCATTCGCATGTTAATGTGCAGGTCCGACTGCACGCCTCGAGGCCGATGGCCTCGTCCGAGCATGCGCACGTCGCGTGTGTCCCGCTGTGCAGTGCCACGGCCCAGGCGGGTGATCATCTCCGAGACGACGTTCCCCGACTCCCGAGCGTTTTACATCTCACCGTACTACATATGTATGCATTAACTCATTTCATGTTCGTCCATTTGCGCCCAGGTCCGGGCCTTCCAATGTCGGGCGTATTATAATTTTCCTTCGACGTTTCGGCCTCCATTAAGCGCTGCGCGCGTGGAGGGCGCGTGGCCGGCGTGCTCCGGCGTGGTAATTATTTATCGGGTTTAAAAGGAATTTTACACAAGTCCAATGAATGGCAACGCGTGATTCGAGACCGCGCGAGAAGCGCCCGAATCAGAGACGATACGTGCCACGCTTGGCGCGTCCGTGCGGTTCCCCGTCACCTTGCTAGGAGTCGGGAGGCACAACGACGAGAGTGCGGTAGTCGAAAATAGATCGCAGTCTATTTTGGGGAACGCTTGCCTTCCCTCGCTAGGGATCGAGACATTTTGTCTCAAGCGTTCTTCTCTCTCCCACCTCACGCAACAGAGAGGCGTATTCGCAAAATTATTCTAGACATCACTGCGCTCACATTTTAAGTCGTTCCTCGATGAGTAATGACGCGCAAGCGAATCAACACACACTCGGAAACTTCGGGTTTACCGTCATTCGAAGGGCGTCGCGGACGCCCCGCGCTACTAGCGCGAATGGACCCGGTTACGCCGACGAGCGAAGGCGAAGGAGCAGAACACCGTGCGGAATTCTGCGTGCCGAGCTCGAGTCCGTCGTGCAACAGTACCAAGACCGCTCCGTCTCAAAATTGCAAGCGTGTTCGCAGCTTGTCCGCCGACTCGAATCGTCCGTCGATGTCGAAGAGACGGCGAGGGAGCAGGCCCTTGGAATCTACATCGCCGAACTCGATTCCATTGAGTCCGTTCACCGACAAATGGCCGAACACGCCTCGTACGCCGCTCGAGATGAGAATCGCCCCGGCGACGGCGCAAACGCTTTTGGCACGAATGAACATTCCGGCGCAAGTGTCGAACGTGAAACATCCGACCATCGACGGGGCGACAGAGGATTGGAACGAGAGGGGAGCAAGCCTGAGCGACCCGCCGACGATCTCGCCGACGTCCTCGGGATGTATGGTCACGGAGGGGAATCCGGGTCGAGGGGATTTGACGAGTTCGAACAGGGCGAGCGAGGGTCTGAGCCTGTTAAGAAGGCTCGACTCAGTGAATCCGACATGCCTTGGCACGCGTCCCGACCAAGCAGCGTTAGACGAGACCCGCGATGCCAGGAAACCTACCTGCTCTTGTGCAAGTTCAGTGAAGACCCCAAGCGCGTCCGATACTTCCTCGAAACGCATCCTGACTCCCCGGACGGCTTCCCTGGATCGCAGTGGGAGTGCATTATCAAAGGAAGGGCGTGCGACCTCAACGTCATCCTGGCGTCGATCTACAATACTTCAATTGATCAAGAGAGAAAGGCGAGCATCGGAGATCAAGAAGTCAGCATTACGGTCCCTCAGCCAAAGAGGGCTATCCGTACAAGTTCAGAGTGGAGCGACGCCTGGTCTCTCGCCTCCCGAGCCATCCGATTCGCTTTCCCCAACCGAAGCGATGAATTACTCGCTTACGAAGATCACATTAAAGCACAATTCCGCTCCAAGAAGGTACACGCACATCACAAAGTCATTTCGTACGACTCCGCCGTCCGAAACAAATATCAAGGTGGAGGAGGGGTCAGGTCCCATCAACGGATCAAACCCCAGTGGCGCCCAGGGCAGCAACGGAAGCAAAATGCCGATTTGTAGGCGCTTCAACTCCACCGGCGGATGCAGAATTTCCCTGTGCCGCTTCCAGCACGTCTGCGCCGGTTGTAAGAAGGGCGGACACAGCAAAGAAGCCTGTGATGGTAGCTCGAAGTGAGCGTTACGGTTTTAATCCGAAGTATTTGAGGCACAACATCTGGGACGAGGATTCGGTCTCTTTACCCTTCTCGACGACACGCTGGACCGAGACCGCAAAACCATTAGCTAGCATCCCCCTAGCCGAGCTGGACGATCCCGTCGCTTGCGAAACAATACGCGAGAACCCTGAGCTATTCAAAATCGTAACACCTATCAACGTCGACAAATTCCAGTCCCTTCTGCGCGGCCACCCCAACCAGGATTTCGTCACCTCCGTGTGCAACGGTTTGCGCGAGGGGTTTTGGCCGTGGGCAAACACTTTGCAACCAGGGTACCCCTTAACGCACAATAATTCTTACCCCACACCGCCCGACGAGAAAAAGGCCGCTTTCTTACGGGCGCAGCGCGACATTGAAATATCGAAGGGGCGTTTCTCGCCGTGCTTCGGGACAGAGCTTCTTCGTGGGATGTATGCCTCCCCCATTCACGCCGTGCCGAAGACGGATTCTACCGACTTGCGAATGGTTACCGACCATAGTGCGGGGGATTACTCTTTGAACAGCATGATTCAACACGACTCCGTTACCGGTTTTCCCTTGGACAACATGAAGTATGTCAGGGTGATGTTACTCAACTTGCGTGAGTCCTTGCCGGAAGGATCACCGTTGGTCATGTGGAAAGCCGACGTCGCCGAAGCGTACCGCCTTCTTCCCATGCACCCTCACTGGCAACTCAAACAGGCCAACATCGTCGACGGGAGTTGCTACATTGACAGAAACCTCGCCTTTGGCAGCTCTGCTTCCGCCGCCATTTTTATCGCTTTCAACAGCCTTGTCTCCTGGATTGCGGTCAATGTATGCGGCATAGATCATCTTGGCACATATGTCGACGACTCCTCTGGATGCAACCTCGCGGGGGTGACGTTGCTCAACTTGTGGGACGTCCTGGGCATCCCCCACAAAGAGAAGAAGCAAGTTTCCGGAGCGCCTCTCACCGTCATCGGAATAAACGTCGACCCAAACGCCATGACGCTCACTCTGCCGGGCGAATCTCGCCAAAAGTTAATAGAGGAACTTGAAGTTTGGTCCACCGAACCGTCGAAGGCAGCAAAGCTTGAAGGAGCCTCAGAAATGCGCACGCAATCCCGGATCTCGCGAAAATCTGTTCACTTTAAGCTCAAACGTTGGCAGCAAATGAGCGGGTGGATAAATTACGCCTTCAACGTCTACCCGTTGTTAAAGCCATGCCTCAACAATTTCTACGACAAAATGGCGGGAAAATCAAAGCCTGAGCAGCGTGTCTACACCAACACCGCCATCCGCGCGGATCTTCGGTGGGCGAAACGGCACATTGAAGCTTCAGATGGTGTACACGTTTTGGAGGCGCGATCGTGGGGAGCCAATGAGGCAGACCACACATTTTATTGCGACGCATCTTTAGACGGTATGGGTTTCTGGGACACCAAGCAGAACCGTGGTTTCTACGCGCCAACGTCTCCTTTGGACGAGGTGCCGGAGGAAGTCATATTCCACTTTGAGGCTCTATGCGTCCTATCAGCACTGGCTCACATCAACCGCACGGCGACTGAAAATCATCGCCGTATTGTCATCCATACCGACAGCTCGAACACTTTCGACATTTTCAACTCTTTGCGCTGCCGACCCGCATACAACCACATATTACAGTCGGCTGTCGACATTTTACTTGACGGCTCCCACAACCTGAGAATCTTATACGTCCCTACCACCAAGAATGGCGTGGCGGACGCGCTTTCGCGCTTCGATTTTGCAAGGGCGGCGAAGTTGTCACCGGATTTAGTCATCCAACCTTTTCAACCCCCACGATTTGCGCTGGGGTCGCCGAAAAAATGATCCCATCGTCTTCGGTCCGGAGCAGGCAGCCCCACAGGGAGCCCTGGTCCCGCGAAAAGCTCTATCACGAAAGAGCCATCGCCCTCGGACAATGCGTCGACTTCGGTACTTGGAAATCGTACGGATCCGCACTCAATTCTTATTTAAACTTTGTCCACATCCACAACATGCCCGTCGAGCCTACCGAGGACACACTCTCGCTTTACGTTGTTTTCCAATGCAGCGTCAACAAACCCGATTCGGTTGACTCGTACCTGTCGGGTATATGCCACCAGCTCGAACCATACTTCCCCACAATACGTCAAATGCGAAAATCACCGCTCGTTCACCGCACCTTACAAGGATGTATGCGTCTCCGAGGTTCACCCATAAAACGCAAACGTGCGCTAACTCTCGACGATTTATCTATCGTTATTGCACACACAAACCATGACTCTTTCGATGACTGCTTATTCCTTGCTATGATTCTGACAGGCTTCTTTGCCTTACTCCGCCTGGGCGAGATGGCTTTCCCGGACGACAAATCCTTACACAACTGGCGGAAGGTGACCCGTAGATCCACTGTCGTGATCTCGGACACCGCTTATCAATTTCTCCTCCCCGCGCACAAAGCCGACCGCTTTTTTGAAGGCAACACCGTCATTGTCAAGAGGCGGCAGTTCGCGCACAACATCGGGAAACCGGGCCTCAAACTACACAAATATAACTGGGAATATACGGCATGATAAATAGTCGAAATTCTCCAATTTATA
>JAEKIV010000131.1:0-122159 GCA_016801325.1 Hypholoma fasciculare | reverse complement strand
GGCGGCCCTTGAGCTGACGGACTGATGGGACCATATACAACCATATCTCTTCACATATTGAAAAAATGATTTTTGCGACATAGTTTTCTCCACATACACAGGATAGCTGAGGATATGTAGTTGAGGTTAGAACAGTCGGCGATGTGCACTCCGCAGCTCCAAATTATCCGAGATCGCCGCTGGAGGTATTATAAACCATATGCAGCGAGCGCTCAGCACACTGACGTTCGGCTTTACAGTTGCTTAGATAGGACTCACCGAAAAGCCCTCCTCGCACTCGTCAATGATGCCAGTCTAGGCCTTGCCGATTTGATCAATGTTCCGACGTCCTCTTACGCCCTCTTGTGCCTATCGCTGTGTCCGTGAAGGGGAAACGGCGACACCCGGTGCTATGTCGATCAGATAAATGGGAGCGCACATATCAAGACATCTTTTGCAGCCGTATGTGTGTATTCATTCAAGGGTCTGGCGGCGATTGAACGGCGCCCGTCACGCCGAGATCCAGAGGCCACAAAATCATATTGCTCAAGGGTCTTTGGTTGTAGTATGATATACATAAACAGGATAGCGCTGTCGAGGACATGATGAGGATAAGCATGCCAGCGACGGTTGGATCTGATGGATTGATGTTGCCGGATGAATTAACCCGAAAGGACTTGGATAGGACAGGGTGAATATATATAGCGTTCAGCAGATTGTGAGAGCGCACCGCCGTCCGTGGAACTCCTCCGTCTTGAAGACACCCCAGCCCGCCGTCGCCCCAGACCCTCATGCAGGTCGACGCGGGGACATACGGCGCGCTTCTTCTCGGCGCCCTCTTTGCATCAGGGTACGTTTTCGGTGCCTATATTGTGCTCTAAGCTCATAAGAATATTCCCCTGCACAGACTCTCAGGCGTCTTCGGTGTGCAATGCCTCTTGTACTTTAAATGCTACCCGAAAGATAAGAAGGCTCTAAAGGCCTTGGTGTGTCATGGTCTACTTTCTCAACTAAACGCCCTTTTTGATAATCTATTTCACTCTTAGGTTGTGTTTGCATGGTAAGGCGCCTTGCTCAGTCTACACCTATAATAGATAGCTAATATTAATGTTCCAGGGGACTTGAGATAGCCCACACCGCCCTCGTTTGGATTTCGATCTGGAGTTACTTCATTCAGCATTTTGGGGAGATCGACTACATTGATCATATTCCAACGTGTGTATCCACACTTCTCAGCGGCCTAAATTCTTATTGATAGGCATTTAGGAGCATAGCGGTAAGCTTTCATGCACTCTCGCAAAGCAAGCAGTTTGACCAAAGACACCTGAACTGCAGCTGAGCGTCATGTTGACTGTAATATCAATTAATTGCAATACCCTTTGAGTTTTCCCGCTGACGATCCTTCTCATTTACTAGGCGACTCTCACATTCCTTGCACATTGGTATGAAGTCATTTTTCCATCCGCGTCTTATACTGAAGTGAAGCACTACGTGTCCCCCAGTTTATTTGCCCATCGAATATATCACTGTAAGCTAAACTATGGTCTGGCTGAGAAATGTTTACCTCAAGCTGACACGAGAGATGTCTAGTAAGTGAACGCAATTGGTGGCTTACAATGCCTGTCGTATGTTCGAGTCACTCCGTGCGCCCGCCAATGCATGTTTTCTGATCATTGTTTCGAAGATTGTTCTGGCTTTAGGTCGTCTAGGTGAGATCCAAACATTGTCAGCTGCCAAAAATCTGGCTGATGAAGCCTGTCATTGGACTTATGTAGCCGCAGCAAGTGGTGAGTATCTCTAGATCACCAAGTTCTTGACAACACGTATCGTACCATCTGACTTATTGTTTTCAGTTTCCGGTGCGGAAATGTGAGTGCAGCTGCAGTGAATAGTTTGTACTATGCTGAGTATGACTTCAGGATCCACCTGCATAGTTTTGCACGCTTCAGGAAGCAGTTTCTGGTATGTGGAGAACGTTACACCCTTGCTTCGTCGTAATTGACCTTTTATCCAGTGGCTATTCAGCCTTGGATTGTCACTATCATCGGCAGTGGACATATTGATAACATTATCCCTATTCTTGCTGCTTAGGAAGAGTAGACGACAAAGCGTGAAGTAAGAATATAGCGCTTTCCTTTCTAATCGGATCTTGGCTGATATCAGGAACCAGGTTAAATTATCTGATCGACGCGCTACTTCTTTACACCTTCGAAATTGGTTCCTTAACAAGGTATATTACATCAAAATAATTTCCCATGGGGTACTTTGCACCGTGATTTGACCGTGATCGCACCCCAGCGCAGCTACGGTGGCTTCTTTGCTATGTGTGAGTCGATAACTTTGGGGTGTGATTCCTCAACCTCATCGTCTCTTACAGTGGTCTACAATTAACAAGAGCCTGGTGTTCCTTGGATTTCATTTCGTCATCGGGAAGCGTAAGTCAGCAGTTTCTATGCAAGAGGAACCATCTAACTTATTTTTAGTTTACGCAAACTCGCTACTTGCAACGTCAGTAATGTTATTCAAACTGTTGAACAAACCAATTTAACGTCAGATCTTATCATAGACTGAATTCACGGCGCAAGCTGCGCAAAGCTCGATCTACAGCCTTCAACGACTTTGTCA
The DNA here is from genome assembly GCA_016801325.1 of Hypholoma fasciculare. Classification (NCBI taxonomy): domain Eukaryota; kingdom Fungi; phylum Basidiomycota; class Agaricomycetes; order Agaricales; family Strophariaceae; genus Hypholoma; species Hypholoma fasciculare. The sequence goes on along the minus strand of JAEKIV010000131.1, from coordinate 119,555 downwards.
ATTTCCATGTCAATCAATCGGTCACCGTCAGCGCCATCCAATTCCAAGTGCGTACTCGATGTCTCAAATATTAAATGGATTTGCCAGCCCAACTAACATGCAAGTTTGAACAGAATTCAGAAACACTACCTGGCGAGAGTGACACACAATTAGCAGACTCAATATCAGATCCAGAGGCTTGCAAAAATGGAGACAATGACACAGAGGAATAATCAGTCATTTGTGCCAGCAACACGTTTATCATATTTAGGCCAAGTAGTATTAAATAACATCACCAATAGTAATGCGGGAGGACCCAGTAGTCATCATGTACTTAATAGTGTACCTACAATACCAAGCAGGCCACCTAAAAATGCATGATACAGTTAATATTGGGATAGATTATAATGTACACAAAAGAGTGCAGATCAGTGTCCTTCATCAAATAGGATAGGAAAACAAAAGCTGAAAATTGGGGGGTCATCAGTGAGTTGAGACAGTTCCGTCGATCAAGTAGAGATCTCCATTTAATCCCTGTGAACAGTTGAACAAAGGTCAGGAAGGCAATAGACGCGACACACTTCTTTTTTCCCAATAATGTTCACGCCATGTTCAAAGATAACACGGCTCCATTCCGGACTCTTGCAGTCATTCCTTGAAATTGATGTGAATGAAATTGATTTGCCCTCCAGTAATGTTTTGTGTGGATTCGAGTCCAGAATCAATGGAAATTCCTGCGTCAAGAGTGTGAATGACATAACAACGAGCAGCCAAATGATAACGTACGGCCACGATATGGGCCGAAACCCAGGCTTGAACATTCTTCTTGGACTTTTCATGGAATTGCTCTTCCGACAGCTCAATCTCAACGGTCGGTTCAGGATCTTGATGCCTGTAATATCAAAGCGAATCCTAAGTCATCAGTCTCAATCCCATGTAGCCACAACTCACGGTTTCCTTGAAAGACCCATGACGGCTTTGTTGGTAGGAACAAAGATAGTCAACTTTGAAGATGTGTCGGAAAGTATCGAGCTCAGTTCCAGTTCGCGAGCATAGGAATAGAATATAGAAGCTGAAGGCTCAATTGTGAGCAGATCGGCGAGGGTAGGCTTCACGGTTGTCTGAGGAGTATACTCTGGGGACGACTCTGTCATGATTATTTGTTCTTCTCCCAATGATGATGCGGAGGATAGAGATATGGAAAGGAGGATCGAAAGGAGGACAGGCGAAAGCCTCATGTTGCCTCTGGATATGGAGTAAACAGCAAAGCGCTTATGACCAGTGGGGTCGAATGGCTCATTAACCAAGGATTACCTAATGTGGCACGAGTGAGTGGCAGAAATTGCCGAGTTTTTTCGCGGTTTTCTTTCAGTTTCCTCATCTTGCATCTAGATATGTCCCGACTGCTCTCTGTTTCTACATACTCAGCCTATCGCTGGAATGGTAAACCGGGCAATGCTTCCCTCAGAACTGGCGACGAAATCGGCGTTGTATCATATCGACCTCGTCAACCAAATCCTCTTGACTTGCTCTGGACCTGCTGTTGACCTTCAGGACCGATTCCGTGTACTCCAGTCCAATATCTGGTGCTAAATAATCCTGCTCTAGGCCATCTTATCCATGTGCTTGGAAGTGACACCGCCAATGCCTTTCTCAGCTTCTCAACGAGGCGTTAAAATATTCACATAAAAGTTGACTCTCAGACGACAATTGGCATGTTTCTTGAACATTTACAAGCTGTTTCGTTACTCGCCCTCCCTTGTGGTCTGGGCCTTAAATATCCCTCAATCGGGATTTTCAGCCAATCCCTTCCATTCCTCTCCCCGGGGTTTCCCCATTTCAAGTAGACTCAGTTCACAATACACCCAATCCTCCATACCAACCAAATTACATCCCAGGCTAAGTATGTGCGGTTAATAGGCAAGCCGACTAAACCGTTTTTTTACAAGAAAGTTTGGGTATTTCATCATGGGTATGTATCTCGCACCTGGCTAGTTGGCAACTAGTTTGTCTTGCTTATCGCACTTATTCAGATATGTACGCCACATGTCGCAGGCTGTCAGTGGTTTTCTCCTTCATAATATCAACCTCCGACCACGGCCCAGTACCCACAAGCAACCTTTCTTCCTTGAAAAGCTCTGTCTTTTGTCGGAAAGCGCTCAGGAGCTCTCAGATTGTCAGTATTTCACTGATAGAGCAAGCCTCTTTGTTGATCCTGCTCTTTCAAGCCTTTCAAAGCTCTCAGGCCAGCAATGCCGCGTTTATTGGATAAGGTACGTTCGCATTTTACGTTCGGTTCCAATGCGATTCTCAGGCCTCTCCAGTGGTGATAATGCGTAGACCATGTTCATTCAAGTGGATTACATAGTCAAGAATTATATCGATAGTAACTATAGATTACTTTGTTGTACGCTCAACAGCAGCAGCAATCGGAAATACACACGGGAGCTATTCCTTCTTGTAGTTGCGTCCACCTGACAGTTCATAATATGATCTTTGCACATTGATTTATTTTCAGGACACCGTATCAGTCACTATCAAGAAGAAATCGGGCCGTTCACAGACGTTCATGGGAATCTCGTCCTTAAAAGCCCCTCTGCGAAGACCTTGTTTCTGCCCCTTACTTCCCTTGTATCTATTATGACACCTCTGCAAACTTGGCCTATTCAACGAGAGTACGATCCGAAGGGTATGCCCTTCCGTCGGCTGGGGCCCAGTGGGCTGCGCGTTCCCCTCTTTTCTCTCGGAGGATGTAAGTGTGACCTCGGCATGTGCGGCGTTCTTATAAAACTTCTTGGAAGGGTTGACTCTTGGTGGAACTGTCAAGGGCGATCCTGTGAAGGTATGCTATATGCAATCGTGCTACACGAGGTGTTATGAACCGACAGGATACCGGTGACATCATCCTCATTTGACAGGATATTGTCCAGACCGCATTCGAAGCAGGGATCAACATGTTCGACACTGCTGAAGAATACTCTGGGGGAAAGTCCGAAGAGGAATTGTGAGAGTCTCGCCAGATCGTGGAGTGTTGATTAACCCAAATGCCACCAGAGGTCGCGTGATTAAAGAACTGGGCCTACGCCGAACGGATCTGATCATCACAACGAAGATCTTCTGGGGGATTGGAAGGAAAGGACCCAACGATGGTGGGCTCTCTCGCAAGCAGTATGTCGTTTTTGAAAATCAGTCATTTACCGTATTAGGCATAATTGGGCACAATGCAGCATCATTGAGGGAACGCGAGAATCCCTCGCACGACTAGGATTGGACTACGTCGACGTTATTTTTGCCCATAGGCATGACCACAACGGTATGTATTCGATACCGAATATGGCATCGCGAACCATCAACTGAATTGATATTTTCAGTACCAATGGAAGAAATCGTTCGCGCCTTCAATTTTGTTATTACTCAAGGATGGGTATGATGAGTATATTATGCAGTAGTTTCACCTCGTTTTAATCAAAGAATAGGCTAACTACTGGGCCACTTCCGAATGGGCGGCACATGAAATAGAAGAAGCGCATCGTGAGCACTGGTAATTCATTTTTCTCATCGATCTCACATGTCCCCTGCTAGATATTGCCACCAAACTCCATCTCATTGCCCCCATCGCTGAGCAATGTCAACACAGGCACGGAAAGTGTAATTTATCACTTGATGAAGCCTGTTAAAAGTTCCTTTCAGCATGTTTCATCGCCAGCCTGAGAAGGAGTATCGCCATCTTTACAAAAAGTACGGGATGAGTACTACGACATGGTCGTCACTTCTATTTGGTTTTTTGACTGGGAAAGTAAGCACGGTGTACTTGACTATTGCTACGCGCACTGCTCATTATACTACCATGTAGTATAATGATGGCATCCCTGAAAATACACGATTCAAAACGAACTCGGCGGAATTTGATAGCTTCATCAAGAAGTTGGAAACCGCCGAAGGGAAAGAAATGATTCGTAAGGTCAAAGAACTGACAAAGATTGCTGAAGGAGGTTATTAGTAGTAGTTTGCAGCATACCCGAACTTTTCTGACCTGTTTGTCTTACAGAGCTCCAGACAAGCACAACGGCATTAGCTCTTGCATGGGTGGCAAAGAACGAAAATACTGCCACCGTTATTCTGGGTGCATCGAAGCCTGAACAAATTACGGAGAATCTCAAAGCTATCGCAGTGGTCCCCAAACTGACGCCCGAGATTCTGCGCAAAATCGACCATATTTTGTCAAACACTCCGGAGGCGCTCGTATGCACATTTCTCTCTGAATCTTTGCCCGCTATTGATTTAACAACTTTCTTAGCCATCTTTCGGTCGGCCAAGTCTTGACAGACTCGGACGAGTCTAGGCTCATGTTGTATTGGTGCCGTGATTGGTCGAAGGGAAGTGAACAAGAATAACAGAAGATCGAATGGTAAATCCAAGTCAAGTATGTACTATACTTAAATTATGTCCATTTATCTTGTACACTAGAGTTTGGCAAATTTATCCAAGCGCGGCCTTGCGTCAGGGTGCTGTGGAAAATGAACGGAATGTAAAACTGGGTGTTGAGCGGAGCACACAGAGGGAAACATACCACCGGCTTCGGGGTGTTTCCTAGAATGTGTTCAATCTTGCCCAAGATTTCCGGGGTGAGTTTAGGAATGACCTCAAGTGCTTTCAAGTTGTCCAAGACTTGCTGGGGATTCGACGCACCCAAAATAACGGTGGATGTATTGGGGTTTCTCGCGACCCATGCCAGCGCCAGTGCGGCGGGCGTAGTATCCAATTCTGCAACCATAATCATATGAGAAAGGTTTGGTAAGATAGATTCGAATAGCTAATCACCGTCTTTTGCCAATTTGGTGAGCTCGCGGACCCTGCGAATCTTGTCCTGTCCCTCTGCGGTCTCGTGAAGAGACCTGGCTCGCTTCTTCAAGAAAGACTGCGTGGCAAAACGCGATCCCGGCGGGATTTCATCGTTATACTATTCACGTCAGGTACGGAAGGACGTGGTTACAGATAGGCGCATACCTTACCCGTGAGCAGGCCTCCCGCGAGAGCCGACCAAACTGTAGTTCCCAGGTCGTATTTTTGGTATAACGGGCTATATGGTAACGCTTTTCGGCCTTTTGTTAGAGGATCACGGGGGGTAAGCATACCTGTACTCCTTTTCCGGCCGTTCACGGCGGAACATACTAGCATAATTGGGTGTCTTTCTGAGGCGAAGTACGTTTGTCTGCACTCACTTGTGTTCGCATTGCTCTGCAATAGGTCCGATTAGACCGAACTTTGCAGCGACATCTATAGCCTTGGAGTCAGGGTACATCCAAGTAATCCATAACAGTAAAAAACAGACGATGCGCTTCCTCGATCTCTCTTGCACTCCACTCAGAAGTTGCCCAGTAATATGCCTACTTGATATTAGAACTCGTACATAGCAGATGTAGAGATGGACTTGCCCATCCCTTCTCAATAACCCAGTTGAATCCGCGTACAATTTCTTCCATGGGGACTGGAGCGACGTCAGTTTATTATCTGGATATGTAATGTTGTCACAATACCTGTATTATCAGGCCGGTGAGCAAAAATAACGTCAACATAATCCATCTGAAGACGCTCTAGACAAGCTTTGGTTCCTTCAACAATACTTTGCAACGGCATGAGCACGCACGCTGCTTCTGATGCGGTTTCACTGAAAGACTCACTGTTTTCGACTCAGTCCTTGGTCGTTGGGGCTTCCACCATGCTTAAATCCAAAGTAAACCTTCGTGGTAATAATCAAGTCGGTGCGCTCGAGATTCAGTTCTTTGATGACGCGACCACTGCAACGTAAGGTCAGAAGGAGGCGTATAAGTACAGACGGTAGCGCGCACATTTCTATTTCCGACTGTCCGTTTGAATAAATTTCTGCAGTGTCAATCATGTTGATACCGTTGTCAAACGCGGTCTTGATGATGTCCTATTCACGACGTCGTGAGCTTGACACCTCCGCAAGCTGCTGGGTCTGCTTATGCACCTTCACGGGGTCACCGACAACGGTTCCTCCAATAGTTAACCCTAGTACATTAACGCGTCAATGGCAGCTCAGCCAAAATCCGATCTGACATACATCCTCCAAGCGAAAATAATGGGACTCTCAGGCCACTGGGCCCGAGGCGCCGAAATGGCATGCCATTGGGACTGTATTTCGCTTTGGGTTGCGTCGAGGAACTCATCTTAGGAGTATGATTCGGAGTGGCAAAAAGCATGGTCGACTTATTTATGTACAGAAGTGTGGGGAACGGCTCGGCCTACGCGATTGCCGAGCCGGTCGCTTCGCCATTCGCCTTGTAAACGCGACCCCCTTTCATCACGAACTTGACTCCAGTCGTCAGCGCCGCCTCAAAGTCTTCGACCGACCCGTCCAACGTGCCCACGACGCCAATCAGATCCGCTGCCCAGCCTGCCCGTAGCACGCCGAATGGCACCTCGCGCTCAAGTGCATTGGGTGCCTCTGGCCTGAACCCCGTGTTTACGAGCCCCGCAACGCCATTCGCGTCGATCTCAGCAAGTCGCTGCGCGCCGCGTGTGCCTTCCCACTCCATCCCGCGCACGCACTTCCACCCTCCGTACGTCGCCCAGCCGAGAACGCGCTCCCACGGCGCGCCGAGGCGCCGCATGAGCACCGGCTCGAGTGCGTTCTGCCCATGCGCGAATACGCCTGTGTCGCCCCCGCATGCAATATTCTCCATGTCGAGCCGCAGCGCTGCCTGGAACGATGCTGTCGCCGTCGCCCACCGTTTCTCCGCATACTCCGATTTGCTTGTTGTAAACAAGGTGTAGTACGCGGCGAGGGTCGGGACCCATATTGTCTGTCTGTTTGTCTTTGCGAATCTGCGTAAGAGGGTGAGGTCGCCCGTGGGTTCATTGTATATCTCGGAACCATGCTCGACGCTGTCGATACCGAGCCGGAGGAGTGTATCTACAACGTCTGCGGTGTTGGCGTGCGCGCACACTTTGACGCCGCGGGCGTGAGAGGCGTTTATCATTGCCTCGAGCTCGTTTTTGTTAAATGTGGCTATTGCCTCTGTTGCAGTCGAGGCTGACACGTCGCTCATGCGAGAACGGCAAGAATAATCTGCATAGATCTGGAACTGTGAGTTAAACTGCGCACCACGACACGGAGAGGAGCCTGGCAATGGCGTACCTTAATCCAATCGGCACCAGCGCCTATCTGCTTACGCACCTCTCGCACACAGTTGTCGATTCCGTCGACCGGTTCTGCGCCTTTGACGCCGTCGATTCCTTCCTGCGCTGGGTACAGCGAACTTCTGGGGCCTGCGGCATTTCGCCATAAGCGAATACGTTATACGTAAACCGAATACGCACCATACGCCCCCGTCGAGTTGATCGCTCGTGTGACACAGTAATATCGCGGGCCCGGGATGATAGCATGCTTGCCCGCCAGGCACTTTCTCAGCGCGATATCCGCATCGAATGCACCCTCCGTACCCAGATCCCTGCATGGTGTCAACAAAGCCTACCCAAGCGCGGCGCGGCGCACGCACGCACCGGACGGTGGTAAATCCAGCGAGCAGCGTGCGCCGCGCGTGCACGGTCGCGCGCACCGTGCGCTCCGCGAGGCTCTCGCCGGTCACCTGCGCCTCCCACGGCGTCTCGGAGTACGGATGCAGGAACACTGGTGGCGTCAGCGGCGCGGGCGCGGGCAGCGGGCGGCGACTCACGGTGCACATGCGCGTCGACGAGCCCCGGGAGGAGCGTCATGTCGCGCATGTCGAGCTCTACGACCTGCACGGGAGCAAATACCCATGGGTGCATAGCTGGCGCGTCGAGCTTCTGCGCGAGCGTGACGAGCGTCTGCGCGACGCTCAGCGCGGTGCCCACAGGCTCGACGGCGAGGATGATGCCTGCGCCGGCGTCAATGGTGATCACCTGCTGCTGCAGAAGTACGCGTGCGACGGGATCGAAGAGCTGGCCGGCGACGATGCGGTAGATGGTGCGCGGGGGCACATCGGCTTGGCTGTGCGATGGTGGCGGGCTGGTGGATGTCATGGGGGTTGGGATCAGCTGGGATTCGGATTCCAACGCCGCTCCTTTGGATCACTTGCGAGCGGGGATCAACGGCGAGGCTCAGAATAGATCGCAGACCGACGGTACAAGCAGACCGAAGAGTTAATTATATGTCTAACTAGGCAGCCATCAGGCTGCGCATAAGTATGAAAAGATGAGAGCTGTTGTACAGTATTGTCCCGAGATGCGAATTGTTCGTAGATTGGTTATGCAGATGCGACGGGGATTGCGTATATGATGAAGGGTCGTGATGTGGTGTGGGTATCAGTACGTGGGATGCTTTTGGTGACTTGGCAGAGCCGACTGGGAAGGAACGTAAAAATGCGCAAATAGATACACAGAAAGCGATGAAAAGCAGAACGATAAGCAAGAAATAGATCCAGCACATTAGCGATGAAAAGAAAAATCCAAACCTTCTATATTCAATCTAAGCCAACCCCTCCGGGACGCGGCTCATTACGAATGCGCCGCCCCAAGCCGGGCGCATGGGGTCGCTCGCCGCCACGCGCCACTCGCCCACAAAGGTGCGCCCGCCGACGATGTATCCAAAGATGAACATAAAGTTCATCGGGACATGCCCCACGCGCACGAGACCGACAAGTCCGTCCCATGGGCGCAGCCGCCCGTAGGTCGTGTATTTCTGGCCCCATGCAAGGCCGGACGGCGGTGTTTCGCCCGTAAAGAGCGTGTCGCCTGCGTGGCTGCACGGCGAGGCGATCGACGTGACGCGAGCGCGATCAAAGTCGCATCGCGCGCCTGGTTGGAAGCGGCGACGGAGACAACCGTCGGCATCTGTATCGTCGACCCACGTTCCACGAGCACCGGTCGTTCCGTGTACGGTGCCGAAAACGTCCTCGTCCTCGTATTCCGCGTCTTGACCATCTTCGGATGCAGATAAATATTCGTCATCCACTTCGCCATCGAGCTGCAGGTCCTTGACGGCGAGTTCCTCGACGCGTGTGCCAGCTGGAGGGACGTGTCCCTCAGAGAGCCCCCAGCGCGACATCGTTTCCTCGAGTAGTCGAGAACCCTCCGCAGCTGCGTCCGCGCGGCGCTTGAGCACCCGGCGCGCCTCGTCTGCATCCTTCTTTCGCATTGCAGCCCGCGCGCGCTCACGGTCTACACACCGCATGCAGCTTGGATTGTGCTGCTCGCTTTTGCCGTCCAGCGGCAATATACTGACGCCTTGCGCGTTTGTAGGCCACATGGTGGAGGGCCCGCTGTACGGCGCAGCTTCATGGATAACATCGTGCGCAGATATCTTGTTTGGGTCGTAGAGCTCGTAGATGTATTGTCCCGGGATAGCTTCAGGAATGGGCACGCCACGAGGGAGAAACGCGGGACATGGCGCCTGTGCGCTCTCCAATGGTGGTTGATGTCCGACAGCAACGACGAGTTCATTGCGTAGCCGAGTCCTTTCACTATCCGCCACGGGCAGTAACTCCTGCGCAGGGCGCATGATGAATGTGACACCACCGATACCACCAGGAAACCAGGCATTGCTCATGCTATAATCGAGTTTCGGTGCGCGAATGTCGCGTTGGAGCGTCGAGTCGAGTTCTTCATGTAGCAGGTCTTCGACGACTTCTGGGTTTGCAGACGGTAGTCCTGCGTGCTGCGGGTGACCGTTGGGCAAGTCCTGCGGAAGGACGCCGTCAAAGGGGATGCCGTGCCAGTCGACAACAGTGGGCGGCGGCACGGGGATAATGCCGCATTGCAGATGTGTGGGGAAAACGCGGTCCGAGGACGATACCGACGCCAAAGAAGAGGGCGAATCGGCTCTCGTTGGGGCACGGGATACAGCCTGCCTATTAACCTTCGCAGTGCGTGCACATCCACATACGCGCACACTCTCCTGGAATTCGAGAGCAAAAGGCTGCATGATAATACCAAAGGTCGTTTCATTGAACGCTTCGGTCGTGTAGCCGCCGCTGGCGGCGTCGAAGCCGGGGTATATTGGGTTGCTGTGGATGAACCGTCCAAGTTCGTTTCCCTGTGGGATCTATGGGCGAGTGGTCAGATAACGAAGAAGAGAAGTGCGGTTAGTCGCGCCGGCAGCCGAGACAAAAAAAGACTGACATATATTTTGCCCTTCCAGATCCCGCGCATGGAGCCGCGGTCGAATACTGCCCCAGGCTCAAAGCTCGGCCGCGGCGCTCTGTAGTCGTTGCACAGACGCATACGCCACCAGAGCGTATCCCACTTGCGGCTCTCATCGGTCTCCGCCGCCTCGACGTTGTCATCCTCTTCCCAGTTCACCCTGAGAGCATGGCCAGCATCCCAGTCCCATCGTGCGCCCCGTGGTAGCACCGCCGCTTTTCCGCGGTTCAACGCGTGATAATCCTCCTGCGTCGGCCCTAGTGTTGGAGGCGGAGTAATGTGGGCTGGGACTGGAGGCAGAGGGTGGGTTATCGGAGCTGACCGAGCCATGGTTGCGGCCTGTGCGTGAGGGACGCCACTCGCTACCAAATCAGCGGTAGCCTGAGTTTCTGCCCACCACTGGCGGCGTGCCTCTTCAGCGTTGACGGGGAGGTGGAGCGGGACCCTGAAGGGCGTGATCTCCCTGTACGCGACGTAGAGCAGTTTGGCAGCAATGCTCGCAAGCGGCGGCGCGAGCGATGGAGTAGCACCAAAATACGAGGCCCCTAAAGAACGGTCAGGTAAGTAATGCGGGTAATATTGTGGCCCATCTTCCTGCGGATAAAAGGCACTCGAGGAGCTATTGGGCAACGGGAAAGTATAAGCAGGGCCAGTAAGCGGAAGGTTAAAATTGTTCGGAGGCGCTTCCGAGGATGGATACTGTAATGGTGTTAACATTTATTTAAGAGCGAATGATTGCAACATACCCAATGAGCGAGAAACACGAATGGGTTGATGGCGAGCAGGAAGGTCTCGCGCCCCGGATGCAAGTCGCTTTGCATGCGACCTACGGACAGTAAGAGATGGGTGCCACGTGTAGATGATAAGGACGTACTACGATCGATGGTCAACCACATGAGCCATAACGCACAGGCGCTAGCCGCTTTCTCAACAGGCCAGCCTCCGTTCTGCTGAGATCCCTCCCAGAAATGGGTGAACGCGTAGGTGCGGAGGTAGTCATGCACGCCGGCAGCCTCGAGCTGAGCGTAGTTCTTCCCGTCGTTGTCGAGCATTAACAGAAGAGCTCCAAACAGGGTGTCCGCGATGTCGGTCTCGCCTGCGCGCAGGCCGTCGGTCAGCTGGCGCTGACGGTCCTCATGAGATGGCACGCCGCGCCGGATGGCGGCGAGAATAGCGAGGGAGCATTCCAGCTGTTCCTTGAGGCACTCCGGGGTGAGCCTGAAGAGGCGGCGCTCGACGGCGGCCGTGTCGAACTTGTTGCGGTAGATGCGTGCATGGAGGGCGGGCTCTGCTGCTGCTGCTCTGAGGGCGCGGGATGTGATGCGGATGGGGTGGAGAACGGCGAGGTCTGCGAGAGGATTTGCGGCGACGAGGAGAAAGAGAACGTGCTGGAGGAGTTCTGGGGGCAGGGAGAGGAGCATGGCTGGCGGTGGGGAGCCCGCGTCGTGCGTTGCTTAAATTCTGATCTCCGTCGCCAGATCTCCGATCTTCCCACCAACCTCGCCGATCACACTCACAGCGTACGTATCCAGATGCAGGGCGGAGTCTCAAACCTGCCCGGATTCCTTCGGATTCCCTGCAATCCTGGCGCTTGCCGCTGCCTTCTTCCTGCGGACGCGGCCTCGCGGAGCCCGCAGTTTGGGAGCTCCCCATCTCGCGTAAAAATACGACGCCTGGCCATCCTTTCGCTGCGCCTCACGCGGCCCATGGCGCGGTCGCCGTTTCCACATCCGAGCGTGCGACTGCATGCACCGCGCACCACAACCCAGCTGAGTCGTGGAGTGGGTATCTTTTAATTTGCGATTTTCGCCGTTGCGGAGCGTAGTGTCTAGCGCGAGCGTGGGCGTCGGTGGTGGTCGGATCCCCCACGTACGGCAACGCAGGCATCATATCAAAAGATGTATATCACCTGGCCTGCTGCATCCCTTCTCCAGGACACGTCCTCCGTCGCACAGCACCCGCTATTCTGGCTCTTCACACCCACCAACATGAATCTATCTGTTAAACTTTTACATTTAAAACATAGAAGCCCTTGGCTTGGTTTCTCGACCCCAAACATCTGGCAGTTGTGCTTCGATGCCAATACAGATGCGCTCTGGGCACTGCTTTGCGCGCGCCCGTTGGCTGTTCAAATTCAAATCCGTCACGAATCACTTGCTTTTAATAACGCGCGTTCTAGTTGGCGGCGATGTGCTTGTTGGAGATGAACACTGGCAGAACACATATCACGATCAGACGACGGCGAACTTTGAACTAGAACGCGCCGAGATGGAGCAAGTACACTCAATAAGAAGACGGAGATAGTCCATGCTTATCACCATCGGAGTGAGGCTTCGGGGCAAAGTGCTGAGAGGTCTGGTACATGACAGTCAGACTCTTGAATAAATAATCCCCAGTGTTTGCAACGTTCCCCTACATGCCCACGTCAACGTGCCGTCGCGGAGATGAAGTAGAATTAAAGGGACTGTCCTCATGTACATCTTAAGTAACAAGGGTCGAGGCATCTTTCTGGAATGAAGTACATAAGACAGAAGTACAACGTTATCGTATTTCATAAAACGCGGGAATCAACTCGCTATGTCGACATCCACATTATTCTGGGGCACAACTGCCTACAGCGGAATAGATGAAAGCCATGATGCGCCCGTTCATATTTAGTGGGGATCTATCCAACTAGCTGCCTAGTAGCGCCCGTGCTCTGATCGCAAATCCGGAGTGGCACCAAGGCGGATACGCACCACGAGCGCCCCGGCGCCGCCGGCGCATGTTGTGGAATCCCGCCGAGCCGCTCACGCCGGGGCCGCGCTAACGCTCGGCCTCCCTTACGAAACAGCATTGGAATTCGGGACTAACTTGGAATTTGTGTTTCTGGCTTAGAGCGTGAAGCCGCAGGGCTCGCACGGCGGGGTTACGCAGGACGCGAGTCATCTGCGCGCGGGTTATGAAAGGAAGTATAATAGGCGTCGGTACGCAAGCGACGCACACATTATCCGACAAGCGTGTCAACGAGGTCTTGCTACTTATGTTTTCTAGGATCATGCTATGGGTCGTACTTCGCGCAAGGATGGGAAATGTGGCTATGCGTGGGTGTTGCGGGCGCAGATGGGCAGAGTCGTCGACCGGGAGATGTGCCAGGACAATGTCCTACGGCTGCCGATGATCCGCTACGCAGGCACAACAATTTATCTGCGCTCGAGAGTAGGCATATACCACGGATATCACATATAATATAAGGAGTCAAGAGTTTTACTGTAATTAAGGCCTTAATCAACATCACGATCCTGGAGAACCCAAATTTACTGTCTACCCTTGGCCGATGCCCGGCCGCAGTAAGTTTGGCGTGCCGGTACGTATTCATATTATCAAAGGTTTGAACCGCGATGCGCGTAATCGCGCCAGAACATGGGAGATACGATTAAGCTACTATTATAAGGCGTTTGAATCTAGCAGCCGAGAGACACTCCCATTGTTATTTTGTGGACAGCGCGTGCTCATATACCATGAGCCTGCTTAGTACAACCCCAAGGAAAATGCAGGCTAAAGTTTAACGATACCTCACCGTTCCCCAGGAACAGGCAAACATTAATAGTAGGTGTATAATTTAGGTGCTCTGGACTCGCACAAATTCCGATTTCGACTTATTTGGGTTCAATTACACATTGGTATTGTATTGAACACTTTGTTACATTACCGTCTGTGCAGGTGGCTTGCGTTTCTGACGAATTAGTAGCCACAGATAAGGCGTTGTGCGATGCTAATTATAAAGTACAATTTATTTATAACTTAAATGCTTTAGTGGTTTATTTATAGACTTTAATCTCAATATCATGTTGGGCGGGCTCGGATTTGTTATGAGCCGCTGAAATCAAGAAATGACAATAAAACCAATTTATTGGAACCATTAAATTATGAATACACTTCAATATCTTAGACTTCCAATTATTTGCAAAGTCTGCATATCAGATTGATTTCGAATCGTGGCCGTTCCTACTTGAATTCGCATTTGCTTGAATGTCGCTATCCAAGACCCATGACCTTCAGTACTTCACTCTAAGTATAAAGTAGATCCTCAAAAATATAAGAACGGCAATTCATTCTCGCCTCGTACGGCCAACAGATTAGTATTTAGGCCGATCAGGTTGTAAGTCTACCCCCCCGTCAACTTCTTTCTGTCAATTTGGGCCGATTCTCACCGTCGCTTCTCTGGATATGCCGACGTGCGGCTGGGCGTATCACAAGTATCACTCTCAATCAGCGCAACATGATTGATCGTAAAAACGATGGCCAGGCGAGATGAATTTTAGATGAAGAATGGTACGGTGACCGTGAGCAAGCAGGAATTCGCATCCGTAGATCCAGAGAATTTGCCTTCATGTATCTGTGTGAAATAATAGTCAAGTTCAGGTTGCACTCCGTCTTTTTATTTTGATATGATGGATACCATGTAACATAAGATCCATTCAAAATATCTCTTACCAAAGGGACTAAGTCTAGAATGATGTATTTCGGATCTGGAAATTGTAAACCAAGATTTCAACGGGTGTGATTTAAGTCTACATCAATATAAATGGTTCAAGATATGCTATCGAGTATCCCAAGAGGTTTTTGATGCTGCAACTTCGCTGCAACAGAGTTCCCCGCAACGAAGGAGTATACGTATGCACACAAAATTATACCATCAAATCACTTGACTCTCAACAAACACCAACTCCGACTTAGTAAACTAAGTAAACTATATGCTGTTGCCAGCAATAGCGGAGCTGTTTCGGACGCAGCAGAACCAGTCCGGGGTACTTTTTAATTCTGGTATGAGAATACTACCTGAACGAACATCAAACAAACATCATGATACATGCAATTACTCGGAATTGAAGCCAAATAATTCAATAGCGAATAGGGAAGACATCAAGCTGTCTGTAACACAATTCCAGAGTTAGACAGTATTTGGCCTCATTGAGGTATAGTAGAACAATCATATTTGACGTACAAATTCGGTCCTGGTGTGCGCGCTCGTCTCTGGCGCTCTGGGCCAGTGCCGAAGGCGGCCCGGAGTAGGTCGGTCCTTTCCGAACATAGTTACCTTATCGGGAACGTCTTGTGGGCACGTCGTTCAATTTGCATGGTTCGCGCTGGTCGTCATTCACGTCAGTGTCACTCACTCTACTCTACAGCCCGGGGCTTTCTTGAAGTTTGCAACAACTCGCTTCGGTCTTGATCTCGAAGCCAGTGTCCGTTCTAACCAGTAGAACGGAGCATTATCGGACATGGAAACAGGACAAACTTGAAAGAACAAGCTTGAGACAAGCTCCAGAACGGGTGAGTCACGGTGACACCGCTTGATCACCCCTCTTTTGAGCCTGCCTTTTCCGTCATAACTGCTCTTTTATACATGCTGTGGATATCTGCTACTGCAAACACAATTTTGCTACGGTAACCGACTTGAGGATCGATCGCTCACCTTTCTTCTCCTAAGTATGTGCTCTGTTTGCAGCCTTTCGTGGCTAGTATTTGGTATCTTCACCCTGTTTTCCCTGTCTCCTTCAGCCGCAATTTGGCTTAGAATCAATCAGCAGGCACATCCTGGGGTGCCATTTCCGCTATTGGCTGGCGCTGGCACTTACGACCTCTCTCAAAGATCTTTGCAACTGCTTCCGTGACACTCTAGACCGATACTTCCTAATTGGAGTAATAGGCTTGGTGATGATTTCTCGCGAACTCTCGTCGAATGCCACGCTTTATTCAGTCTTGCACTGAAGATGGATACCATACAGAACTCCGCTCGAAGACATCTATGACCTGAGCTGCGTACCTGGCTTCTGATTTTTGCTTGACGCTATGTTGCATCTGAGCTTGATCTGAGCCTGAAATTGCAAGACTAGATTTTTTGCTTGCATGTTGCGGTGGGCTCTCCTTGGTCTCCTTCACACACGGTGTACTTTGCAGCTCAGATTAAATGAGATCTGCGGTTGAGTTAGGTCGGCGCAGGGTCTCAAACTTCACGTATTCTTGAACTTGAGAATTTTTATGTTCAGAGTCGAGTCAAATGGTAAAGTGTGCGAAGCGCCGCCTATTGATCGGTTGTTTTAATGTTCACACTATAACCGCGCATAATGTCCTCTCTGACTTTCTATACGGTTCGCGGGAGAAGTCGAGTTCGCCAGTGGCTGGGAAAACAATCAAAGCACCAATGGGGTGTCAAAGACTCATGACGACTGGTGATATGCTTTGCTACTCCCACCTTACATAAATACTGAGCGAGTAAATGGACAGAATATTCCAGGCTGGCGGTGACCAGATTGTCATCATGGCAAAACATGTGCTATTGCTTGGAGCGCAAACCAATGAACCCTCTTGCTCAGTTTGTAAGTCTGTGCACAGAAAAAATGATTTCTGCATGTGCAAAGAGCAAAGAAAGTTATAGAGAAATGCATCATTAGACTAACCCATTTGAAGTAATCACGGTGGGATTTGCACATGTGGTGATGAAAGGCGTTTAAATCTGACAGTTACTTCATGTAGGTTTCCACATCTGGATCTAAACAGGCCACCGGTGAGTCAGAATAAAACCTAGCTTTTCTGTAGCATGGCTTTACCTCGTCCAAGGTAAGAAACGTGAATGTATGCGCTCGGGAAGGTGCGAATGTCCCAGTTTGGGAACACGAACCCCGTAAAAGGAATTGTGATTTACCCTTTCACAGAAGATGTCATCCCCGACGTTGTATAAAATACGAAAATTAGCCATTCCCTTCTTTACTCTCTACCACCACCACCACCCTCCTTGCAATGGCTCAACCCTCCGAAGTTCAACAATTTCTCAACGGTTCCGATCCCAACCAGCCCCGTTCGCGCCAACCCTCAGGACTTCTGGGATCAATCTGGGCCCCCCAACCCCAACCCTCTGAAACGACATGGCCGCGAACCTTGGACTCCTTCTCCAGGGTCGCCGAGAGGGAGACGGACCAGAACGTTCTTCAAGATGCACGTAATGCAACCTTGCAGTACATCATCAATCGCGAAGATGTCTTTGGCCCGCCCCAACCCCCGCAAACTCAAAAACCCTCTGCACGAGAAATCGGCGCCATCGGCGATGGCAGGAAGAAAAATAGCCCTGAGTATGGTGATAGCGTAAGCCTATTTTCGTTAGCCTTTCAGGTTTGATTCATCGCTGATTATTATGTAGCATGTCGAACAGCTTCTACGCACTCTGAATCTCAATTCGCCCGTTCCTTTTGGGCTTCAAAAACCGTCTCCGCTTACGATGGATACAGATACTTCGCCAAACTCCCCGGACTTTTCCCCTGCGTCAGTGTCTTCGGCCCTTTTGACCCCCACCGACCTTTCTCCTACTGGAAGGTCCTTCGATGTCAAGTTGCACTCTCCTTACGAACACCCTCAATCTGTCCATCCCTATCTGTCTCAGCCTTCCCTTATCTTTGAAAATGGCTCTCCCGTCAAAAATCAGAATATTCCACCATCTAACCTCGCTGCTCCGCGTCAACCCCTCGTTCATCTCCATCATGCTCGTCATCAAGGCTCCTCAAACCCTGGAACATTCTTTGAGCCTTTTGCAGACCCCCCAACGCCTGCACCTGCTTCTCCCCAAAATCAAAACATCTACTCTGCCCCTCTTTCCTCGGAGTTGTCGCAATCGATATACACTTCGCCTCCGCCCCCAGCTCGTCGCATGGATACGGCTCGCCTCCCTCCGATGGATTGGCGATCGACTCAGCACGGTCCGCAGAATTCTTTCCACCAGAACCAGCAACCGGCGCAGCAAGGTCAACAGGTAGGTGCCGCTGAATGGCGCATTGTGGGAGAGAAGCCTACCGGCGATTTTGCTTTCAACTTCGGACAAGAAGATACGCTCAGATCTTCCTTTTTATATCAACAATCATCTACAACCCAGTCTTTTCAAAGCTCTCACGAAGTAAGTCCGCCATCTGACAATTATATTTATGAATATATGCTAATATATGCGCGTCAAATTTCAGCCAATTAACTTTCTCTCCTTGCTTCATCCGTCCTCTTCGCCTCCATATCATATCTTTGTTGCTCGGATCATTAAATCATCAGATCAACAAGCATCTATCTTTCTTCAACAAAAGCTCAAGGTTGCCGACTTGGACGAGAGGGCGAAAATAGTTGACGCGATCTGCGCTCGAGGCTTCGAGATGATGGCCCACCGGTACAAATTTCTGTCACCTATTAAAGCGTTGGACTTGATCTAACATCCTTTGATATACTAGATTTGGTAATTGGGCAGTTCAAAGGTGTCTAGAGGCAGCATCAACTGCCGAAGAAAGAAGAAAGATCGTTTCTTGCATGAGGTACATATCTGCGCTTCAAGGCTGTCTCGGCTCTCTCTAATTGAGTTCTTTTTGTAGGGGTCGCATTGTTGAATTGGCGACCAATTGCTATGGATGCCATGTTCTTCAGAAAGCTCTCGACTGCGAAGAAGATATTCGACTTCTTATCGTCTCTGAGCTTCTTCTCGGCGATCCGGCGCAGACTTTGGTCAACAAACACGCTTCTCATGTATGGAGCAAGGTATGTTTTCAGCTTGTGACAAACTATCATTCGAGATTGAATGAGTTCCAAACAGATCATGGAACTGTCTTGGACGCCGCCTGCTCCGCCCATTTTTACATAGTACGTATTTTCAGTGATCCAGAATCTAGGTATATTTTCCCGCCTGACCCCCGGCCAAATATAGTGTCAATAAATCTTTGAAAGGGAAGTGGGCTTCGCTCGCCTGCCACGAGACCGGATCTTTAGTCGTTCAGGTATGTAATCGACCACATTGTTGGACTGTCGAAATTTAACGTCATTGACCTCAGCACGCCTTCGAAAATCTCGAAGCCGAGGCCAAAGATGGCATAGTCGATGAACTTCTTAATCATGGATTTGGTGTTTTCAGCGAGGTAGCCAAGAGCCAATGGGGCTCATACTGCATTCAACATAGTGAGTCATATCCGTGTGCTCATGTACATACCATCAGTTTAATTGATGCTGGATAGTTTTAGAGCACGGGTCTGAGACTCATAAAAGCATGACTCTGAGCCACCTTTTGGATGGTCTTCTGGAATTCGCAACTAATGAACAAGGAGCAAAGTCTGTTACCAAAGCTCTAAAGGAGGGCGGCGTCGATACCCTCGATAAAGTGGTCAAGCGCATGTGCGAGCCGGCCAAAGGGTGATTTTCTGCAATGCCTACGAGTATTTTCAATGTTTGGCTAATGATTGATTCCACCATTCCTAGGGCACGTCGCGCCATGGTGGTAGACTTAGCCCTGTCCGTCACAGGGAGCCAGCTGATAGCGAGTGTTTTGCCTACGGTGAGCCAAATATTTTTGCCTTTCAATTCCCCAACAGAAGTATAACACCAATACAGGCCGATAAGGAGCAGCGAGCTCTTCTCTATGAATGCATCCGAGGGCATATTGTCACCTTGAGAGGCTGCAAGACCGGGTCTAAAGTTATCTGGTTATTGTAAGTCCTCTGACCAACACGATCGTCCAACTTTGCATAACATGTTCTTGTTTTTTGCCTTCTTTTTCTTCTAGTGATCGAATGGTGAGTTTTTACCGCGTGGTCTGTGTAACGGCTACTAACGAGCTTCGCTTCAGCGCGCATACTACGGATATTAATCTTAATCGCCTCAAGACACCATCAATAGCATTATACACTAAACAGAAGGCTGCATCTCAACATTTGTTTTGGAACTAACTCGAAGTATCTTTTATCAAAGGCCACAAGTAATTTATTCGCACCAAGGAGGCTAATTTTGGCATTTGAAGTTTATCATTGCTTTTCATTCACAGTACAAGAAACACACGCATCATCGTCGCAAGTCCGCTTCACGCTTTCCTCGCACAATCTTTTCTTTCTGCCATTGATTCGAAGGACTCTCCGAACCGCATTCATTATATCGCCCTGTATAACACCAACATGCACATACCCCACGCTCTTTTTACAAACTCGACCTGAAATGAATTGCATCTGATTTGTATCTACTGACTGTACCAGGGGAAGCGCCACAGGCATTTGAGCGCAAGCAGAGCGGCAGTAAAATAAGAGCCGAGAGATCTGACAAGGTCAGACGACCTGTAACAGGGACTCGTTCCCCGCGGGCATGGGAGCTATGCCTGGCCCAGCCTTTGTGTTGGTGAAGCCGTTGGTTCTTCTGAGGCGCCAGAGCACTTGTACCCTGTGAGCGGAACAATCTACCGCAACCGGGCCCGGACAACAGGCCCGAACCTTCGCCGCATTTGCGCACGATGTCATTGTGCAAATAGGCAAGACATAGTGAAGCATGGGTCGGCTAAGAATAGGCGCTGTGTTTCGATAGCTGGTACGTAGACAGAAGCCACCGTGTATTATCTTGTGGGTGTGTAGCGGCAGCGGTCCCGTCCACGGGAGATAAATCAATTGGAAGCGCATACAAAAGTCAAAGATCTATGCAACGATGATTTCTTCCGCTGCTTTCGCAACTGTCAAGGACAAGGACAGTTGGTGCCCTGTGGGAGCCTCTACGCCCATCATCTGACATCCATATGCTATGCTCGTGCCGAAACAAGTCAGCGATTGAAACACAGGCATGCATGCGTCTCCCAGGTGAAATAGGACGTCATCAAGGAGTTCTGTCCCGCTAAAATATATAAGCATTAGTTCGTGGCAATTCCTCGCAAACAGAGAGAGATGTCCTCACACTCGCCAGTATGTGCAGCGCATCGGGCGAGCATATATAGGCGGGCGACAGCATGGCGAATCTGCGGAGCATTGGGGCTACCGCGGCCGAAATGCTGGCCGGCGTGGCTCGCGACGAGGAATACCCCAATAACATATGCGCGCTGTGTAGTGAGTGAAAGCTCAGAAGCTGAGGTCCTGGTTGGTCACCGGTTTTTTTGCACCCGTATTGTCGAGTTTCCAGACGGGGATCGCAGAGCCCGGCGCGACGCGCTGCCCGATGGTGCCACCCACCGCGTCCTCCATTTCGTTGTCCACCTGTGATTTGTCGTCCAAATCCGGAGCCTCTGCCGACCGGAGCCGAGGGCGCACGCCAAGTGATGCACAGAGCACCTTGTAGCGCGAGCGGATCTGGCGCAGGAGCTTGGGGATATCGAGGTCCGACGCTGGATCCGCGGCGGAAGGGTTTGCACGGGGGAACTGTGCGATGGCGTCGAGCATGTACCGGATGTGCTGGGCTGCCCGGCTGGACCAAGAACGTCAGAGGAGTGCTGACAACGAAACCGGAACACGCACTCGTCCTCGCGCGACTGTTTGACCAGGATCGCCCGCCACGTACGAGAAAACCCTTCATAGAAGCCAAGCTCCTCCCAAATCTCGAAGCCCTTTTCGCGGCCCAATGCACGGCCTTCGATAAGCCCATGAATGCGCCCATGCGCAAACCCGTCTTCGTACCCGGCATCATAAAAACTGCATGGATATTTTAGTCAGACCGGATTCGGCAATGTGAATTGTCGGACCTTTGTTCTACGTGGACGAGCGATTCAAGATCAAAGTCGACGTCCATTATAGAGCACAATTGGTACTGGCTATTGCAGAGTGTGCGTGAGGAGGTTTAAATTAAGGTCTGCTGTGTCAGAATCTTATCACCATTGTTTGCGCATATTTCGCAAAAGCTTCTGGATCCCAGGAAAAGTCGCGCAACGCGTGCTGGTCGCTACGAGATGTCATCAGCAACGATAAAGATCACCTACAACTTGAAGCCTCCTACCAATGTTGACAGCAGCGATAGGGCAGCTACCAAGACGCATGCATTTAAAATAAAACCTGCTGCTAGCGGAAGTACCGCATTTTATACCGCTCTCAGGACTTCGCTGGAACAAGCAAGAAATGAGGTTGGAGATGAGATAACTGCTTGGCGAGACGTTGTGGGCAAGGCCGAGTTGGTCAAGGAACCAAAGAAAATCGCAGAAGACGAAGACGAGGAAGTCGACGAGGAAGAAGTCTAGAAGAAAATAGGTGAGATATTTGTTTTAATCAGATAGAAGTTTTGAACATCGACTAGGCAGCATACGCATTAGAAAGCTATATAAATTTGGTCTGATGTAAAACAGGATATCGAGTATATCCATAAAACTATGCTAGACCTTGCTTTTCCTTTCCTCTAGGACGCTCGCGAATGACCATCTTGTTGCTGTTCTTGGGGCCCTTCGGCCCAGGTTTCCTCGTACGCGTACCCTTTGTACCCCAGCCCCAGATAGACACAGGATGTTTGTTGGACTTTGATTTTCCCCGACCACCACCATGAGGATGGTCATTTCTAAGAGCAGATCGTTAATTGGTTGTTGTATGTTTTTCAAGTCAACAACTTACGCGTTCATGGCCACACCACGCACGGATGGTCTAATTCCCAGCCAACGGGAACGGCCGGCCTTGCCGAGACTGCGGTTTTTCCACAATGAGTTGCTGACCTTGCCAATGGTAGCACAGCAGTCGCGCAGGATTTTGCGCACTTCTCCACTCTGTAAGCGGATTTGAGAATATCGACCACCTTCTTCGTGGGCAATGACCTGGCCGAAGGTTCCGGCGGAGCGAACAAGGATACCTGGGCCGTCAGGACGAAGAGAAATGGTGTTGATGACAGTGCCAGGAGGGATAAGGTGGAGAGGTAGCACATTCCCTGGCTTGAGCGTAAGCGAGCGAAGGAGACCAAGAGCCAGAGACTGGTTTGAAGCCTCAGCCGCTTTTGCTGAGGCGCGCTCGCGCTCAAGTTCCTCCTTGCTCAAGGAGTGGTCTTCCTCGAGCACTGACGACGTTCTCTTTTCAAATCCGGGAAGAAATCCTTTAGGTATTCCTTGCCTAAAACTTTGGACGTGGTCGCCGGCACGCATACCCTCGGTGGCGATGATGTAGCTCCATTTTGCAGTCGCGGTAGCTTTCGGGTCGCGGTTGTAGAGCAGGGCAATGTGCGCGGAACGATTTGGGTCGTATTCTATGCGCACCACGTCGTGGATTCCCGGGGCCTCGCGTTTGTAGTCGATAGCACGGATGCGTTGTCTGTGACCGCCGCCACGATGTCGCACTGTGATCACACCATGGTGATTCCTGCCTCCATTTTTGCGTCTAGCAAAGGTCAGCTGACGCAGAGGCCTCCCCTCGTATAAATGTGGGCTCAGTGGCCGCTTTAAATGACGGATACCGGGCGATACTGGTTTGTAGGTCTTGTATAGGTCCTGGGAACGGACGAGCGCGGCGCTGACCTCGGAAGGCTTCACGTTTTTCCAGATTGCGGTGGCATAACCACGCTGCTGTTGCAGTTGCGGGTGTGTCCTGGAAAGCAGACACGTCCTCAGCAGGGCGGACGAACTGCCTCGCACGGCGGACAGCATGGAGGAGATTTTGGGTTTCGCCAGAATAGGTCGTGACCAAACGCGATTTTTTGTTTGGCGACCAGCCACGAACCAAACGATTCTTGACGCGACTTTCCTCCTCCAACCCTAACGATCATGGTGCGTCTCGCCTCATCCCACTTATCCCTTTACTCAATATGTACAGGCTATGCAAATATCTACAGGCACTTCCGAGCTGCGGGACATCACGAAAATGGAGCGCATTGGTGTGTGTGCTACTGAGCTCGTTCCCCAACTCTGATTCATGTTTTAACCACAGGCGCCCACTCGCATGTCCACGGCCTCGGGCTCGACGATCGTCTGGAACCCCGTGCCAACTCACAGGGCCTCGTTGGTCAGGCAAAGGCGCGAAAAGCGGCAGGCATGATCCTCAAAATGGTCCAGGAGGGCAAAATCGCAGGCCGCGCAATGCTCTTTGCGGGCCCGCCGTCGACAGGCAAGACAGCCATTGCGTTGGGTAGGTCCCGTGCCCTCGTACCATTCGCCGAGTATCTGGTTAACGGTACCGCTGTTTAGGCATGGCACAGTCTCTCGGGCCCGATGTGCCGTTCACAATGATCGCTGCGAGCGAAGTATTCTCGCTTTCCATGTCAAAGACCGAAGCTCTCACCCAAGCATTCAGACGGAGCATTGGCGTCCGAATCAAGGAAGAGACAGAGCTTATTGAAGGTCAGGTAGTGGAGATCCAGATCGACCGAAGTATGACTGGGGTACGTGCCGCCGGTTCAAAATTCCGCTGTTCTGGATACTCACCATGCCTAATTCACTCATACCGTCTCCCCATGTATAGGCGACGAAAACCGGCAAACTAACAATCAAAACCACGGACATGGAAACCGTTTACGATCTGGGCATGAAGATGATAGAGGCACTTACCAAGGAAAAGGTACTCGCGGGAGACGTCATCGCCATCGACAAGACATCTGGCAAGGTCACAAAACTCGGCCGCTCCTTTGCGCAGTCGCGAGACTACGATGCGATGGGCGCTGATGTACGTTTATTTCTGCCTAACTGGAGGTGTTTTGATCAGAATGTTAACAGCTTTCTTGGCTAGACAAAATTTGTTCAATGCCCAGAGGGTGAGATCCAAAAACGCAAGGAAGTCGTTCACACAGTATCACTGCACGAAATCGATGTTATAAACAGCCGGACCCAAGGCTTTCTCGCGCTGTTTGCAGGCGACACTGGTGAAATTAAGCCTGAACTGCGGAATCAAATCAATGCCAAGGTAGCGGAATGGAGGGAAGAGGGAAAGGCTGAGATAGTGCCTGGGGTAAATTTTGCCTTTTACGGTCGTGCTATATTTTTGACGTTTTTTTATCTTCTTTCGGTCTTGGTAGGTCCTATTCATTGACGAAGTTCATATGTTGGACATCGAATGTTTCTCGTTCCTCAACAGAGCTCTTGAAGGTGATCTAGCACCGCTAGTCATCATGGCCTCCAACCGAGGCATGGCCAGAATTCGTGGGACAAAATTCCGCAGCCCGCACGGCCTACCCATGGACCTGCTTGACCGGGTGCTTATCGTGAGCACCAAGCCTTACAGCGAGGAAGACATTCAGCAAATCATCCAAATAAGGTCCGCACAATCCCGGTTGATCATCTTGGCTTTGTGTCGAGTATCCCGTCGAACTGCGCACCAGCTTATTGACTTTATTCTTAAACCCGTAGATGCCAAGAGGAAGATGTCCAACTGACAGCCGACGCAGCAAACGTGTTAACCTCGATGGCTATGCAAACAACTCTGCGATATGCCCTAAATCTTATTGCTTGTAGTCGAGTAATCGCTCGTAAGCGGAAAGTCGAACAAGTGGACGTCGAAGATCTTCGCCGAGCCTACTCCTACTTTATGGATGAAAAGCGGAGTGTACAATGGCTTAAAGAACAGCAGGGTTCTCTTGTTTTCGAGGAAATCGGGGGGGCCGTGGATGAACTAATGGAAAGGGCGTAAGGAATCATTTCCCCCCTTTCCATTGAAATGTATCATTTTTCGTAATCATAGGTACGTTTACCTTATCGTCGGTCTTCTTGGTTTTGTGCATGACCCCGACCCGGTGCTGATCGGCGACAAGTAGATTTTTTAATCCAGTGTGCTTCTCAATGCCGAGCCTCGATAAGCTCGATGCTTCTTGTCTAATCGTTCCCCGAGCAATTGCTACGTGTGTTTCTCCGCTTCGATGCAACAACTACGGTTGAATCGCGGGGTCAAGCTGTCTCTCTCAAAATTGTCCTCTGCTGTGCTCTCGCATGTGGCATTGATGTGTTTCCAAGAATAAATTGTAGACGCATTCATCGTTGTGCCGCAGAACACCCAAAAACAAGCCGGACGCCACGAATGGCCACAGACTAAAAATAAGTCCAGTCAAATTCCTTCACATAGGTGAATAAGCGGTCAGGTGCATCTGAATCAGCTTATAGGAAAGGTCAGAAGGTGGCCGGGCCATGGCTAAATCTACTTTGAGCCTCCCTTGTCGTCATATTCAGAACATCAAGTTATTTTGCTCTAGTTCCGACAATATTCCCGGGAAATGCGGGATGGGACTTCCGTCTTCCAACTTTCACTTGAGGTCAGTTCCTTGAATATCCACTTACTTGCCGAGCCCACGAGTTTTCCAGATAATCTATTTTAGGTACGTCCGATTTCAAGATCCTCTCACCCCCACAGCGCGTAGAGTTCATCAATTCCACGGAGCTAGATGGCCCCAGGCGCACTCAGGAACCTCTTGGAACTGCTGACCTTGTCGGGCTGGCGCAAAAATACCCGCTCACGCCGCGCCAAATACTTGCCATAGCACTGACAGGTCAGCGTTGCATATGGATTTTCACAACTCTTCTCCGATCCAGAATTCCCGGATTAGAAAACTTCGCCGATGTATCTTATTTTTGACAAGCCTATGTAGGTGCTGGCATTATGTGCCGATTTGGGCTTGGCTGTTTCCATTTGGTGTGTGGCTTTGGGGTACTTAAAGCAGCTGCGCGTTCGCCTGAAATCAGACTATCCCCTGCGGTTTCTTCCAATTATACACCTCATCCTTGGCGGACATTTATAAAGCTCAGACCACTTTCTCAACGCACCACACCACAGCCCAACCACCCCACCTCACTCCATACACAGTGCGCACTACATCTGTCGTGTGGGCAGACCTTCTCGCTGACATCGAACTACATAGATGTTCTCTAACAAGTCTCAGAAATCTTCAGTGCGTCGGTTACAACACTCCCTGATGACCGCATTGCTTATACGACTTTTTTTCTGCAGTCCCGCTCCAAGAAATCTACCTCGGCAGTGTACGATGGCAGAATGAGCTTCAGCTCAGACACGAGCACACTAGTCAGTTCCCTTCCCGAATACGCCACAGTCAAGTAAATTAACCTTTGATCTTCACCCTTTCAGCTTAACGTTGACCTACCAATGGCCGGTCCGAAATCATACCCTAAATACGATACGGGTGTCGTGGTGCGTTATTCTAGTTTTCAATTGACCCAGTACCGCGGGCTCATCAGCGTCTCTTTCTTCCATTTGATAGGTCGAGATGATGGACGAGGAAGACCAAGCCTGGGGTGCCCCACCAAGCACCGCCTACAAGTGGTCATTGCCTGTATTTTCACGGAAAAGCCGCTCGCAATCCTCGTGATTTTCTGCACTGCTTGTATGTAGGTGAGCACCTGATCATCATATCGTCATGCCGTCCATTTGTGCTGACATCAATATTCACGGTAGACTACGATACCTACAAGCTTCGGAGCTTGCTTTCATCTGCCATCCAACTGCCATCCCCTGCATTATTTCTTTTTTGATATCCGTCGGACAGTGGCTACTTTGCATTCCGGAGTTCACAGGCGAACCTGATTCACGCATAGCACTTGTACTATATATTTGTATCATACTGCGCAGTACATAAAGTAAAGCGTTAATCAAAACTGAAAGTTCTCAGATTAGACCGGAATTTATTTTCAAAACAGCGATGAAATTTAGTCTATGGTGCCGCAGCCCTAGTCACCGCCTATTTGGGCAGTGGCCAAATCGGCCGCAGAAAATTTTTTTTTTGTGAAAGTTCGCAGATTAGTTTTGCTATTCAAGTTGAGCATTTTTAGCACGATACCCAACATTTCTGGGGCTATTCTGGACACAAGTTCTTACGATTACTGTAGATTATATCAGGATGTAGATAATATGCAGATAAGATGTCCGTACAGGTTGAAATTTTTTCGTTATCTACAGTGCTATTGGACACTGGAAGTTCTAAAAACACTCTCTTCATCCAATTTTGAGTACTAGATGCAGTTATCAATGCTCAGCGGACGGGGAAAGGTGTTACTAAGGTTAGCTTAGAGATTAGATAATCGATAGATAGCAACGTTATCTAATCTATACTTCTATATATGATAACTTAATCTTATCTGGCCAATTGGCGGTTGGTCAAAAACAATAACTCTGTCAGTTTTGATCGTATCAACAAACCGTTCGGACATTTGATAGATACTTGGAAAAGGAACGCTTTTACCAGATAACTAAGAAAAATAGGAAATTTTGAACCCTGAGTAAAGTTTGTACAAAATAGGCGGTGACTAGGGCTGCTGCACCATACTTCATATATACCGGAACAACATAGTGATGTTGAAGTACGGAGACATTACCCGAATCTTTGTTTTGCCAATTGCTGGAACATATCCATAGTAGCCTACGTGAGAAACGACGAAAATTGGAAAGTGTCTCAGGCATTGATTTGACGCGCCTTACCTTCTCCTTTTCCTTATAAAACGAGGATCTCTCACGCATGACGTTCTGTTTTTCTTCCGCCTTCTGGTTGAAGCGTGATTTGTTGCCGTCCCTTCTTGAGATTCTAAAAAAAACAAGACGATGGTAATTGCGAAAGTCTTAAAAATAAAAAGATGCAAGACACATGGACGCACTGTTCTCTGAAACTATCCCCGCCCCCCATGAGCGTCGATTCGTCAAGCTCTAGGCCGTCATCCCCGCGTTCCCTGAATGACCGATCACCCTCTCGTTTGGCACGTTTCTTTTCAAGAATTGCTTCCTTTCCGACAGGCTTCGGGCCGACCATCTCTTCAAGTCTGTCCTTTGCATCCAACTTTTCACGTTTCTTCTGATACGCGCGTTCTTCATCACGCTGCTCTTTGGTTAATTCGCGTGCTAGCGTGAGATCTGCAGCAGATGGCATTGCAGGCCCTTGAATTCGGCCAGAGCTAGTTGCACGGGTGCCGCTGGTACTTGGACCCGTGTCGTGGGATAATCTTGAGAAAGGGATCTGGCCATACGTGGCCGCTCCAACGTCTGCTCTTGCAGCACGCAGAGCATCATCGTCTACACGGGTCTTCTTGGAAGCAAAAGACCACTTGTATGCAGTATTTGTCGTCGCCGGGATAGAACCAGGTTCGATGCCGTCGTAATATGAGCCTAAGTATGGCGCATCAACACCTTCCATTCAACTGTCGAAAGGAATAACACGCGGGTATGCCTACGTGGAAGTTTCCCTCTGTTCCATGCCTTCATACGATATACGCCGTTCAAAATCCATGTCATGAGTGAAATAGGAAAAAGGAGACCGTACTTTGATAAATTTCCGGAAATAACTACTTCACAATTAGATTGCAGCACTGTACGTCCTTGTGAAACCTACCTTCGCGCTCGTTCTCCCGAAAGTCCGTCAAAGTACTATCGATTATGGTCAGCGATGAAACCCGCAACCTCGGGACTTGCGCACCTTTCCCTTTTCTTCCTTGAGCCATAACCTGAATTCGTCGCTCTTTTGGAAATAGTCAGATTCGCTGATAGGTGACACTCCTTCGGGCAGCTCGACCCGTCTCTCTGGCGACTGCGAGCGGCGTCTTGACGGCGAGGGCGAACGAGAATGTGAGCGACGCGAAGGCATATGTGTATTGGATGGAAAGTATAGCTAGGCCTGGGCAATCGTGCTCCTATGCTGTTGACGGCTGTTGTTCTAGAGCGTTTTGCTGTAGGATTCTCAGGGAACCAGTCCTTATTTCAAACATTCACCTGCTGCGTTGTATACCTTGGGGGCCATCTGCTCTGCCAGCGCCAGCGCTAAGGCTGCTCGTAAGTTACCATGCGGCCGTGTCGGGCACGGTTCATGGCACCGATATTTAGCATTATTTGCCAGCACCTTCCGCATCGCATGGAACGTGCGTCCACTTTTTTTCTCTTATCTAGCTAAATTTTCTCCTGCTTCAAACATCCACCTTTACGCTTTTCGCGATGCTCCTCATTGTGTTGTAGGCTTGGGCACCAAAAGACCCTCGCCAAATATCTACCTAGAATTCGTTCCGACTTTCCAGGACACCGACGGACTCACTAGACGATACCCATCTCTGACACGACTCAATAGAACCATTCTGACTAGAGGAATCTCGATAGTAATCGTAGCAACTAACTCGCTTCAGGACCATACATCACCAACCTGCTTTTGCAATTTAATTATCGTTCGACCACAATGGTGCGCTTAGCTTCGGTGCATATACCATCTGCGCCTACCACCACACTTCCCCCTCTCGCCAAGCTATCTATTTATCCACTAGAGGACATTCAAGTCAGCTTAGAAAATTTACGTGAAATCTTCTCTCCACCGCCGACATCGGCTCTCCTCGAATCCAAATTTACCATTCCAATCCGCAGCATAGAACACCCTATACATGACAAATCCGTCCCTGATTCCGGATACGCTTCTGCAGAAGAAGACGACCAAGATGAGGACAATACTGCGCCGGACTGTTCAAACGAGGATGTCTATAACGAAAGCAAATTAGAAGCTCTACGAGCCGATTCCTTCGAGCGCGCGTTTTCCATCAAATGGCTAACGGGTTTCATCACTCGCTCCGACACTTGGCTCAAAGCTTCCATCTCTGATGAGGACTTAGCAAGTCGCGCCGATGTTCTCGAAGATGCGGCTTCTCTACTTTCTTTCTTCACGAGGACCGATGGAGACGACGACGTGGCCCTTACCAGACTATTTTCATTCCCGATTTCCAAGTCCAACGACCCCGGAGATGAACTCGGCAAGAGAGTAACCGTTGAACTTAACGATGCACCATTGTCCAAGGAAGATCATACGTCCGTTGGGCTTCAAAGCTGGGGTAGTTCTATCTTACTCGCCGACCGCTTTTGCATCCAACCAGATACATTCCACTTGTTACCACCGAGCAACGAAAGCAGTCTACGAATCTTAGAACTAGGAGCAGGAACAGGAATGCTAAGCATCGTCGCCTCCAAAATTCTACTTCCATCCGCTGTCGAAGTTATCGCGACAGACTTTCACCCAGACGTTCTCGCGAACTTGTCGAAAAATGTCGCGACCAATTTCCCTGCCTCTGAATTTCCATTAGCGCATATCACTGTGGTTGCGCTTGACTGGGAGCATCCTCGATACGACGCGCCTCTCAATAAACCATTTGAGATCATACTAGCAGCAGACGTTATCTACCACCCATCCCATGCGGAATGGATTAAATGCTGTGTCGAGAGGCTTCTTGCACGTCCTGACCCCAACACGGCCTATGGCGGTGGTATTTTCTGGCTCATCATTCCAGTCCGTACAACTGGGAGACACGAAGGTATGGATAGAACAGTTGATTCTTTATTCGCGTATCCACCGCCTGATGATGGAAATCTGGGTTCACCGATGCCGAAGTTGGTAATACTCAATCGTGAAAACATTATTAGACAAGGTGGCGTAGGTAGGGTTGATGAAGGCGCGTACAAGTTGTTTAAAATAGGTTGGGTCAATTAATTATATATAGTATTGGTTCTTTAGTTCAATCGTCCTGTCTGATATCGAATATAGCACTACAATAGTGCAGAAGCAAAGCTTGCATGTATTGGTGACAATCTCTTGGCTCCGTTTCCTTTTGGCCCTAATTGACCCTTATCCGTGGGTTAGTAGGGACTCATTTTATCAGGTTCTTCCAAGCAGCGGAAGTCTATCAACTTGGCCTAGTCAAGTGCGTCCTTTCGTGCTATTCTTACCTTCCTTCCCATGCCCGTCACGACATTCCGCTGAAATCTTGACCACTGGGAAAGGAATTTTGACCCTCACACTCTCGCGTTTTAGCAGTCAACTGATCTATTTCCCACCGGCTTATTATTAGCATATCGCATGCAAGAATTTGGCAAGAATAAAGGAAGAACACAACGAATTTCCTGGCTCATTGAATGCACATTTTCCCGTATCCGGTACCTGTACCTGCTAAACGATTTTCCATTGCTCTGACTAGAACACCTCAAATTGTTATAAATGAAAAGCCGCGGCGAACTGGGCAATCTATATGGCTAATGCGCGCTTCCCAGGCACGGGCGTTTTGCCGAATTTTGGACGGGGCGAGGCGCCACTCATTCTACATCTCTAGATGGGACCTAATAATTGGCTTCCTCTCATCCTTATCACAAAGCCGCTCTATGGTCCGTACATAATATGACTCGAAAAGGATTTCGTCACGGACATTCGGGTATATTTCTGTAGATAGCACCGCCCCAGGGGTCAAACATCTGCTCAAGCTACCTTCGTACACCGGTATGGCCAGACACATTCCCGCTCCATCGATGCGTCGCGAATCATGACGAAAGATTTATTTAACAGCCATGCTGTTATAACTCATGACTCCGTTATTGTATACCATCGTGTCTCCGTCGAAATTGTTCGCAATACTTCCTACAGTGCTCTCAATGCTCAGATTGTCTTGGCCTGAACATGAGTATCAGACGTACACATATTGGAGATTTATCAAAGACAGTGTCGTGTAAAGAACTCGTTATTCTTATCCACGATGCGCACCGCCCATGAATACTTGAGCGGTGATATCCTGTGATATCCCAGGGATATATTTAATTTAGAGCGGCATTTAATGTGCCATAACTGGCTCAAAAATAGCCATGACATTCCAGGAACAGTAGGCACAGGGTCCTCTCTATACGCGATCAGGAATTAGATTAGACAAGTCCAGATCCAAAGGCCAAATGGACAATGTCATTGATTATGTGGTATTCAAGGAATTCGCAGATGAGCATCGACAGCTTGCGAAGGCCTTTTAACCGTTGCCAATGTCCTTCCTGGGGAGCTTTGCTCTACGTCAGCGGTGTTTTTATAGCCTGTGCCTACTAATGACATGCCTACAGTGTGTGGTATATTCCTCACTCTACCGTTGATCTACTCACCTATTACTTTCGTCACCGTTCCATTCATGCCGAGAACCAGGAGATATAAGAGTAGTGTTTTACTACACACTGCCACAAGCCTATTAACTGAGCGCTCAGCTGTAAAGCCGACTCATAATATCTGAATAAACGGCCACCTAACTTACAGCAAAAGGAATTGACGTAAAAACTCAACGTGACGGTGATGGTGCAATACGATTCAAGATATACACTGTTACCTATATTTTGGAAAACTACTGCCAGCCACTGCCGTCACCCGTGGGCTTCCACGGATTCACTTGCAGAGCCCCGAGTCCAGACTTTCCAAAACGGAATCGAGATTTGTTACATCTGCTTGATGGCCAGTTTGTGAAGAGTAGTGGCACTCATATGCTATTTAATCACATGGATTCAGCGTTGACGTCGTACTTGGATGTGCCACAATCACAGTGTTTTAAGATGGCTCGGAACAGCCAGCAATAACTAGTACCAATCGACTGATATCGCCGTTAGGGTAAACTTTATTGAGACCTTGTTATATCGCCGATTTACGGTCATCCCTTCCGCCGGAATGCGCCGGAATAGATTTTGGCTTGGTTTTTCAAGTGAGCATGCAACAGAGATGACGAAAATCAGACATATATAATAAAGTCGCCCAATTTAGGAAAATATACTATTTAAAGCCACAGCCCTAATTGATGGCGAACTGAAATCTGGTCCTGAGTCATGTTTTTTGAAGAGGAGCGTGCCCAAGGCGTTAACAATTTCGACTGAGCTCAGCCAACAACTAGAATAGATTTTCTCGATAATATATTTCAGATAAGAGTCCTACCAAAACAAATCAGCTCATCATTTAACATGAGCTCGCGGGACGCGTTGCTACTTGCATCACCTACGCATTTCACTTGTGCACGCCAATGCCAAATTTATGGATACATTGGCCCTGTCAAGGCTGATTTGGGTGTGGTCGACCTTTTCGTCTATTAGTCACGAATGTGTGCTGAGTTCGAAGCTTCTAGCTGCTCGCAAGTCCTATGCATTAGTCGTCAGTGCTCAATATTCAATGACCATCAATGATCCCGATATATCATCCAGTCTTAAATTCCCAAACACGACGGGCAGCAAATGGTACTACTTGGATTCACGGATATAGATAACCTCCTACTACATGGTTATAAAATTGACTCAAGCCCACCGGATTAGTCCAGTCAACTAAAAGATATTTAGCAGCCCATGGTTATCGTGTCGTACGGTCCATCATGGTCACTAGTATCTCCGTCAAAAATGTTTGGGACGTCTCCTACTATGCATTCGGTGCTTGCGTTGTCTTGACCTGACAAATTTGTCAGTTTCACGCATGTCTATATCGTGAGATAAAGCAAGTAGCCACATACCTGGACAAGACATCCATTGGTTGTTGTCCATAATATGTACCTCACCTGATGGGTGATGGTATCCTAAGAAGAGCCCTAAAAGGAGTAGACCTTCAGTATTCTATTTTCTTCGAAATAATTTGGTCACAAGTGGAGTAGAAGGATTTAGGCATACCTGGTACGATGGGCACAATGTCCTCCCTGGGTACGACAGATCAGTACATTAGAGAGTGGCCTGGAAGGTCACATTGACCAGAACGCACTTATTATTGATGTGTGTGAGAACCCGGTTAGCATCCACGAAGTTCGCGAATGCCTGATTTCCGACCTATATTGGAATGGTGATAATGAACCTTCAGAGTGGCCCAGTATCAATTAAATTGAATACGCACCCTGGGCATTCCGTACGTAATGGCCTTGAAAGAAACGCCGCTAATGTGCAAAGGCAAATATACAAGGTCAAGAAGGGCAATAGCGGCACCTTATTGTAAAAACTCTGGTAAGAAACTGCGGAGCTCTTTATCTGTTAAATTTACAAACGCACCCAGCGAGTGGCCAACAAGTGTAACTGTAGTCGCAGAGTGTGCCTTTATGGCACTTTGAACGGCAGATAAGATAGTTGTTGCCGTTCTGCGCGAACATCGAGAAAATTTGAGCAACGAGCGGTGGAAATTTCGAAATGACATACTTAGCTTGCTCGTTCGCGAAGCCACTGTGGGCCTCGATAGAAGAGCTTAGCCCGGGGAACAAAGTAGAGTCCAGATTCTCCAAGAAGGCATCGATGTCCGTTGCGTCTGCTTCGCTATGACAAGTATTAGAGCCCGTATTGAACAAGTGTCAAACTGGAGTCGTACATTTCAGCTGTGTTTGTGCCTTGATGCGCCACAATAACCGTTTTTTGGGACGGTGAAAATCCAACATACCCTTTGAGACGCAGTTAATGATAACGATGGCTATGTGGAGTAGTGTAAGAGCACGTACAAAATTGGACGCTCGATCCATCACCTCCGGATGCAGTAGGAATGAAGTCTGGATTTGCGGCACAGTTGGCTATTCAATTAGAAATGGAGATAACGGGTTATTAGAATACTACCAGCCTTTTATGGTAAGTAACACCACTTACAGCCACAACTCCAGTTGATCGTGGTACTTGGCGAGCAGTAAGCAGTGCTCGCAAAACTGGTGAATGGCCGGAAAGCCGTAATTTGCGCGGTAGTGAGAGCAGTGATGCTTTGCCTCTTCAACAGATCCGTATCAAGGGACGCTGGAGCGGCGTGGACGAATGTTAGAGCACAGACAATCACAGCCAAGATGGAGCCCTTCGAGAACATATTTAGTTCGTTTACTCCAAAGGGTCAGTTCGGTGAACTTCGAAGGAGACAATTTAGGAGGGAGGGTGAAGCTAGTCTCTTCTATTTAGATTCATATTTATAGGGCGCACAAGTCACTGTTCGGTGCTTTGAACGCACATGGGAAATTTTAATCAAGCAGGCGAAGGCAAAAACGACGAACATGCGTGCCCGAACAAATATTAGCGGCCATATCATGCAAGAAGCACCACCAGACCACAAAAATGACCAGAAAGAGGAGGTCAAATACACATGACCATGCGCTTGCGTGTGGGAGCCGATGTTGTTTGTCCTAAAAATAGAACACTCAGCCGTCCAAAGTCTGTTGGCGGATCACAGCCTGCAATATCTTTTATTATGCCACAGTAAAATGTGAAGTAAGTTCAAAATGGATTGGAAACATGGTGGATGTGCCTCGATACCAATACATTAAGTTTACCCCATGACATTTGTATCGCATCTCGTCGATGCAACATGCGCTGGCAGCCGATTAAGTTGAACTCGGACTATCCCATATCAATATGAGAACAAAAACACAGCTCCCGATATTGACGTGCGTGTATCTCCTCCACGTCGCCGAGTAAAATTCACTGTATGGAATCAGTCACTAGAATGTATCAAAGGCAACAATCCCTCGCCTAAGAACGAATATTGCTCAAAATATTGATTAAAGACCTCAAAAACCTGATTTAGGCCATCTTAAAATAGATCATACACTCGAGCATTCTGTATTCTATTTTAAACTCACCAGAGTACGTGATGCTCAAACTATTTCTACACTACTTATCAGCGCTTCAGCAATCTCGCGTCTAATTTCTTGAAATTTACCTGGAGCCTATGCTAGCCTACGCTGCCGCTTTGAACTATTCTGGAACTATTTTATCCGGGCCCCTTTTGAAATCGATATCAAGCTAACCGTTGGAGCAACGCGATTTCAACAAATAGCCAGACGTTTAGATACAAATGCCGAGCTAGTCTGCTGACAATGTATTTGAACATGGGACGTTTGTGCTTTTCACGTGAAATAAAATCATTTTGAAGGAGTTTCCAGCCAGATCGAGCACGTTCATGATGGGCTCTTGATATTTGTAATATCATTATATCACGCAGTCTCTTTGCACTTGTCTACGGAATTAACAAATATAAATGAAGCCTTATGCCCGCATTTGAATCGCAGAAGAGAAACATAGGAGTAGCTTCTGCCAAAAAATTTCTGAAAATATGTATATAGATTTATTATATCATCAGCAGAAATATATCTAGTGGTGGCACACTTCGGGACTTGTCATAGGTACTCTAGCGCAGAAATACATTGATATGTTCCATGTAATCTCATATCATGCTTTCGGTGCTTATGTTCGTGTTTACCTAAATTAACTTCCCTTGCCCTTAGCGAGTCCCTGGCTTATAAAGTGAGGAGCTGATAATTTACGGAAACGACGGAGAGTTCGACAGTCGGCGTCAGTGGCACCGGTTTGATTGTGCATAACGCTGAATGTCAGCACTGGCAGATACAATGTATGTTTGTACTAACTATATCCAACTCGGCGTAAATGAAACCAAACGTCGAACCATCGCTCTCATATGCCAAGTCTGCTAGCATATTTAGCTATCTTGTGGAGATTAAAATTAACACATTCAGTCCATCCGTTGTCCATCAGCTTAGATGAAAAGCAGCTGCACAATGTAGGCTGCACCATTTAATAAGCTCCACTTGATGCAGGCGAAGCGGGTGAGCGGCCGGAAGGCCGTGATCTGCACCGCGATAATGAAAGTTGCGATGCTAAAGTGATGTTTTGCCTATTTGCTGAAATTCGTCTCAAAAGTGTGGGCAGATGTTAGCGCGCATAGATCCGCGACTGGGGAGGCTCATATTGAGGATAAACATGTTAGAAGATGTTGACCAAACAACGAAATGCCCGAGAATTCTAGAGAGGGACGATCTTAGTTCTTTCTTACTCAACGCGTCTTGTATTATATTCAGAAGTCGCACTATATACTGTGCGTCGAATTATTCGCAGTGCAAGCGTTGCGTATGGCCTCTCATGACGAAGCGAATTTAATTGATAGCGACGAACATGCGTCCGCTACCGCGCATTCCAAGTTTTTATGTAGTTCGATTTCTGAATGAAAGTTAAAAACGTGTGTAGATACCAATTCGTCGATCTCAATGGCTACATAGCTGTGGAAGAGGTAGAAAACTGCCATCAGGCTGATTCCTCGAGCTTTCTCGGAACTGCTTACAAGTCTGGACCACAAAACCAAACTATCTCCTGGTCTGCGCGTACGGTATAACAGACTAGACACCACGCGGAGCCGATGCCCATGAAATGAAAAAATAGTAACTGGCACTGGCCGAGTGTCGAGACCAAGGTTTCCAATGACTTACAGACAGAGAATTCGTACTTCTCTCTTCACATCATACTTGTGGTCCAGCAGTCTTTTAGGTCGGTCTCACCCCGTCCCAGTAGCTGTCTATCTCCTGTCATTGATTACTGACATACACTCCATGGCAGTGGGGTTGTCACATTCCACTTCATTGCTCTCCATAAACACCTGTCACCTTTTTACATGTCTTTCACATTACTTTACTCTTATCCGTAGTGGCTTGGTATTTCACACTACCGGATAAAATTTCTAAGAATTCCCTGAAATGCTATGTCAACTGCGTTGGTATTTTAATTCAAAGTCAAAGCGCACCTGGAGCCCCGACTTGTGCGATCCAACGACCTCATGTAGCTTGGTACCATTTTGGTAAACCGAAAACACCGGGGTCTGTAAACATGAGCTCAGTAGAAACATATAAATGACTGGTGCAACATACATTTGTGATATGACAATAGCTTGAAATATCTGGCTGGTGATCGCAGTCCACCTTGTAGAAACGTAGAGCTTGCAGCTCAGGCAAGCTAGAGCATTCGTCGAATACAGGCGTGATTTGCTTGCATGGACGAGACCAATCTACGCAATGAAAGAAAACTATCACTGGTGAGGCGCTGCGGATCTGATGGTCGATCAGACATGATGCGTTCGAAGGTGCGAAACGGCTAGCCCTTGTGTAATGACTTACAATTTCTCTGAATTCTTGGACTGAGTCTATAGGCTGAGCAGACATCGCGAGAGGTGTTGGTCTAATATAGAGCTTGTTTCAAAGCAGCGAAGCAGCACACACTTGCGATGGCTCGAGCTTGGAGAAGCAACTGGGGGAATTCGCAAACCTTGATAAACCCAAGTTTATGTATCGAAGGGTGTCCACGTAGGTTAAAGTTCGCGCATCCGACTGTGCGAGACCTTGTGGGTGGCTTACATACACCCAACTCAATGGAATTCATTGGTTGTGCGACCTAAAACGCATCTTCTGGATGTTGGTGACTCAGGAATGCTGCTAAAAAGGGATGAACAGGCTGAAAATGGGCAGCAGGTGATCATTAAGGAGCCGAGATACGCAGGGAAGGCCCAGGGAAGGTAGACAGAATGGTGTGAAGGGTGTGCATGGGAAGGACTTTCGTGACTGTGGCTGCGCATTTAGAAAAGGGTCGCCGAGCGATTGGATGAATCGATACATACATGGGCCCTGGGGATGTGAAGGTCAACCCCTGGAACATGATGCATGATGGCCATAGGCTGTGGCCTGCTGTGGCAGAGGCTGGCAGAGGAGAGTTTCTCGTGCGAATTGCTTCCGCGGGCACTTGCTCCCGCCGCACGTGGTTGCATGGCAACGGCTACTGGGGATTAGATTTTCGCTGGAGCGAGCAGAAACGATATTCAGTCACTTTCACCGCAACCTGTGCGCTGAGCGCCTTGAATGCCCACACATCTTTAAACTTGGAAACCACGAGTGGTCGCGGTGAGTCAAGCATGTGTTGATACACGCGCCACAGGCTAATGTTTGTGTATCAGTGTTTGATACTTCCCTGACTGATTCCCCCAACCACATTGTGCGCCTTCTCCTTAGCCATCATGCGCTTTGGCGATTTCCAGGCCCTGTGCACGGACACTCCAAGTTATCCCTGGTGTAATCTTTTCTATCGTCAAGTGTGTCCATTTCCTGCTTTTTTCATCCCATATTCACCTAGTCGCCGCGACACAGCTGCTCCGCGCTTCACCAACTACATTGAGAGGATTGTCAAACGACACCGAAGCTGCCCCCGTAGGCATCAATCCAAACTGTGGCATCCCTAGATTAAACCATGATGGTTCCCTGTCGAATATCGCCAACATTGCAGCCTGTGGTGTCAGCGTTTTTTTCGTGGTTTTCCTCATATTCGTGTGCAATCGTCGCAAGGCAGCTGTTGGTATGTCTTGGTATCATTGTTATCGTTTTACGGGCGCTCATATCCATCCATAGGCCGCATTGAACTACGATCGCTTCTGATACTCTATCTCATCACACTCCCACTTCAACTTGTTACCACAGGCTCTCTATTAGAGCAGGGCTCGACAGCTCTCGTTGCCGTTACCGCCGTCCATGCTGGAGTAGTTGTCGCTCTTTTTTGGTCGTTGCTGGCCAACGCCATTGTTGCAACCCAAATTGTGGAGGACGGCACATTGTCCAGTCTGATCGTGCGTGGTTTTCTGCGGTTTTTCACACAGCAGATGGAATAATTTCACACTGCTATAGCCGTTCCACATCTTTACTGCCATTACTCTTGGTGTCGGTATTTATATCTCGCTCGATGTAGCCTTGGGTGTTACAAATGCAGTTGGTGGTGTTTCAAATCCACCGGAGTCTCTACGAAGCATCGCCTTATTTGTGCTAACAAGCATTTGGCCGGCTTTGTACGACTTCATTACTCTCCAACACTTCAACATCTCATCTCGTTTCTTTAGTTGTGCCGTTGCATATCTTCTCATCATGGCCTACATTGTACTGCGCGTACTAAATGAAATCCGGCCAATGTGGTATTACGTCCTCGCCGCCACACTATTTGTTCTCTCGCAGCTTGCATGGTTTCTGCTCAGTCGCGTGATTTGCAAGGTGCGCCAGTCGCTCTTATGATAATCACATCCCCTGATATCCTTCGATGCTTACAGGGATCAAATTCTAAAATCGACGGCTCGTTTGTAGCAACCCTTTTGGAGACAGCGGCAGTGGGTGTTCTTTATCTTGCCTGGAAAAGCATAACGGAAGGTAAGCATTGAGGTTCGGGTTACTGCGTGTGTCGATATGCCTCCGTTGCCGATCGCCGATTATGATCGAATGATCTCGATCATTGACGTCACGAAGTCGTTGCAGCGACTTTCCTTTTCTCCAAAGTGGTGACCTGAATGCTAATGAATGGTTTTAGAAACATGGGACGATGACGGCTATTATCCATCATAAGACACGGAGATTTTTATCTAAGCTGACAGCAGGTTGGCGGTCATACCCTGTCTTTGTGCGATAGTCACTTTCTCTATTCGCCGGATCCTCCGATACCCTTCTCATTTTGAACCCCATGTATTATCCATCGATGCATACTCCTAATCACGTTCACGACACGCTGTCTCCTCTTCAACATGTTCTGTAACACGAGGGTACAAGATGACAAAAGAAGGTCAACCATCCTAAAATAAATCGAGGGTGAAGAATGATTTTCCTCGTCATCGTTGCACTATTATTTCATCCACGCCGTTAACATTCTGGAAAGATCAACTATACCTGCTTCCGCCTCACGTTCGCCTTGCACATCATCCATCACCCACTTATCCGACACCCTTCCTGCCCAAGAGTCGAGAACAAGACGTCGCAGAAAAACACGCCTCCTTGGCTCTTTTCAAGACACCCTGCCACTTCTACCCCATGTCCATCAAGCTATGTTTGTTGCACTCAAAGGCTGTTTTGTACCAGTGTATTCAGATTCTGCTCGCCTACTACTTTGTTTTATTACTTACTATCACCTGCTACCTCTGGAAGATCTTCGATACAGGTCTATCCTGTTCTATGGGACACCTTGATTGGTACGGACGGAGGCCGGATAATATAGAGGGCCGCTGTGCGTTGACCATACTACCATTGTTTGACCTTTCTTGGATTTGTGTTATACACTATTTATACAATATCATGAACTTATGCCCTCGAGGAAACTTGGAGACCTTGTTTTCGACGGATGTGATGGGCTTTTCGGAAATTAATCACAGATAGCAGATATGTTAGCATGCAAAGACCTGGACGCAATGGCAAACACAAATAGAACGACCCTCAACCGTATATCTATCCGATGTTGCAAACCTCCCACCAACCCCCTACGTGGAGGTTGCGCGGAGGGTTGAACCTTGTTCAAAATTCAAGCTCGATCTCGAAGTGGTGCGTCTTTGAGGTCATTACAGGGTCCATATGAGCGCCATCATGTCTGCAAGTTGGTGAAATGCACTGGATTTTGGAAAAGGGGAGAATATCTCCAGTTGGCGTGAAAGTCTCCTGCAGAAACTAATATTACTAGTTGATTACTAGACTCCTAATAATATTCTCTTCTATTTTTTTTCTTGAAAATACGTTCCGACAGTTTCGACAAAAGATGTACTAGAAATCCTGGAAGGAGTACATGTGTAGGTGGCGGGCCGGGAAGTAACAGCATCGCCTTGCCTCAAGAGTCATCGCCACACTGCATGTAGTAGTGGCTGTGTCCTCGGAAAGCGGGAATGGGCCGCGCTCAATTTCGAGTTACGCCCATTCTGATTTCTCTGTGCTCCGACTCGCAGGTTGATTCCGAGTTCCTTCTAAATTCCCATATACACACAACTCACAGAGGTGGCGAGGCACATGCATCTCACTCGTTACTCGATTTGCGGTATGTTTCCAAGGATAGAGCTGTGCAAAATGGCTGTTACTGAAGTACTGTAGAAGTAGTGCTCGGCGTGGCTACTGTCCAGAGCATTTTCTAGAAGCGGATCAGGGCCATTATATGCACTTTTAGACATTTGCCTTGTTGGCCACAATGAAGCGCCCATAGCCCACATCATTGGAGTCTGCAGCTATAAAAGGTTCAACATCGTGATTTGGAATGATTTTTTCAATGTCTGTTATCGCCATGCCACCACCTGTCCGCGACACTAGCCCTGAGCCACGAGACTATGAGGGATACCCACCCTTGACTTCTCCAGGATTTCTCGCACCATTTCTCGTGCATGGACAATATCCTGCCCCACCGGGCCAGTACTGGCCTCAAGCTCCACACCCATATTACTCAAGTCCTTTCCCGGTCGCAGTCCTAGGAGAGCCAGGTCCTTCGGTAACACCACCCGACATACCGTACGCCATACCACAGCCAAACTATGATGGAAATTTTGCCATGCCACAGGCCTACTCTGCGCCCGTTGGACATCAGGATCCTATGGAGTATCTCGGAGCTGCCATCGCTGACCCTACCAAGTCACCCCAAACCAAGGAGAAACCTGATTACGACCCATGGAAGGATTACAACGCAGTCATGCGCTCAATTGCTATAGGTGCCTCTGACCCGGAATATTGTCAGTCTTTTTTTTCATATCAAGTACGGTTCATCTACTGAAATGGATGCTACTTGCCTTCACAGTGATCAAAGTTCTAATGAAACTTAGTTTATCCCAAAGGAATATACTGAGCGAATACTTCGCGGAAAAGCAACAAACCACCATGGTAGATGCCGTCGATAATAGTACCTCTGGGAATTTGCGGTCAGTTTGCTTTTTAAAGAAAATATCTGCAGGAGCTCATATGTCGGCAGACTCGCTTTGCGTGGTTTTATTTTAGGCCCGTTGGCGTATGACGTCGAACTCGCGAGCAAAGCGATTGTGGGTCTCGGGACGAACGAAACCCTGCTCATTGAACTTATCCTCGGGCGTCCGGGACATGAAATCAGGCAGCTAAAGACTGCATACAAGCAACGCTATGGAAGAGATTTGGTCGATGACGTGAAGTCAGACCTGTCTGGATCTACCAAACGAAGTGGGTGTTCATTTTCCTCTTCTTCTACGTCGGAGAGTACAGATCTCACATCTGGAATTTGTTGGGTAGTGTTTACTATGGCCTTGAATGCCCAGAAACCAGAAAATAATTCCTATGAGGCAATTGATTACAATCAAGTCAATTCAGATGTGGAAGAACTCAACGCTGCATCAAAGAAGAAAAATGATGTGTGTTTTCTCGACCTCGCTTTTCCCTACATGTTTTCATCTCATGAACAGATCCCATTTTTTGAAATCCTCATTAATCGGTCAGATCAACATCTTGCCTCCGTGTAAGAATCGCAGTCGCAATTA
The DNA here is from genome assembly GCA_016801325.1 of Hypholoma fasciculare. Lineage (NCBI taxonomy): Eukaryota > Fungi > Basidiomycota > Agaricomycetes > Agaricales > Strophariaceae > Hypholoma > Hypholoma fasciculare. The sequence goes on along the minus strand of JAEKIV010000131.1, from coordinate 75,947 downwards.
CGAAATACTAGCCACTAACTTTTACCTCGCCGTACCCTAGAATCACAGCTTTTGGTGCTCGATATAAGAGCCTGAGCAAAGTTATCAAGAAGACTTTGTACGAAAGTTTCATTTCCTCCTCATGTTACATGCCTAACTCTCACTAATAGTAGGGGAACAGCTGAACATGGACTTCTCTTTATCGTGCATGGTGTCAAACCCAAACGCGATGGGCGGGGAATCTGGCGTGACGCAAAACTATTAGAGAAGAGCATGGCAGGCCTTGGGACAAAGGATCAGCAGCTCATTTATCGATTGGTCCGTGCACACTGGAATCCGGAGCGTTTTGAAGCGATCAAAGATGCATACAAGACTCGCTATGGTAAACTCTTGGAAAATCGGGTGAGGGGAGAAACAAGTGGTACATACAGGGACCTCTTGATTGCCATCGTGAAGAGCAGTGGAGCGCCAACATCTTGAGCGCGTTTTGTCCACCTTTTGCCCTTTTCTAGAACATCCTTGATTTTTCGCTCTCTGTGTGGTGACACAACATTCCTCGACACAGCCGACATATAGCCTTAGCGCCCTCGACAAAGAATCTTATATGACTAGCAAACGCTATCCGCTGCAGCCACGCGTATTGCAAAATGAGTACGACATCCCCTAGACCACCACCACTCTGTATTTGTCATTTCCTATCTAGAGCTATCTGAGTTGAGTGTAAGATACTACATCATGCACCTCGATAAATAATATATCTAAAAGTGTAGCACGTATAAGTAGTATTGTTTGAGCGACAAGTCAGGAGATGTACATTTCCCTTTGGCTTGCAGACAACTTGAAAGCCTAGACGCGTATGTTTGTCTTTTTGTTTTAACAAATGTAGTGCCTCCCACATGTATTCTTCGTGCAGATAATCAGCGTTATACATTCCGTAAAGAGTTCCCGATAGGCAGTGCTGAGAAGCTTTGCAGCGCTTGTGGCAGTGCAGGCAAGCTTTTGATCGAACATGTGGCTGTGTTTTGTGTACAGCCAGTACTCTCACTCGCACTGCTCAGCTGTCCTCTACGGCATCGAGAGGCTTCCTATACTGGATAACAATAGAATAGCGATGCAATTCGGCCCTTCTTTCTCCAATACTTGTTCTTTCGACTTTTCAGCCTTCGTACATGGAAGTGGCAAACAGCAGTGGATTCACTGCAAGCGTTTTGCGGCGCGTTTTGCGACATAGAATTGCCTTTGCACTGCCTGTCGCAATGACACATTCTTCCTAGGAAATGACTTGGCTATCCTGCATGGGCCTCGAGTGGGGGAGAGGCTTGTATCTGCAGCGCGCCTGCACAGCTATAAAAGGTCTGACATTTTGATCAGAAATACACACCATACTTGTATTTCATTCTTGCTCCTTACCACCATGGCTTCAGCAACTCCCAACACCGGCGCTCAACAGCAAAACCCTCAGGGTGGTACAAATGTGAGTGTTCAAAGTTATAATGTTCATATTCGCACAGTTCTCATCGTCACGCCAGCCCCCCTCTACTGGAGCGCCTGTTTGTTATCTACTAAGATCTTTCGATTTGTATTCTAATCTCTCTTTGTTCCTCTAGCCTGCTGTTCCCAGTGGACAGCCTCCATATGTACGATTCTTTAATTTATGATTTTGATCCAGGATCGCTGAGTACAACCACAATACAGGGCCCACCGGGTCAATCTCCATACCCATACGGAGGATATGCACCACCTCCTGGTGCTCCAGGATATTATCCGCCTCCTCCCATGGCTGGTCAATACTACCCCCCTCCGGGCCAATACCAATACCCCTATCCCGGCTACTATCCACCTCCAGGACAGTATGCACCTCCTCCAGGGCAGTTTCCCCCTCCCTCAGCACCAGGTCAATATCCTCCACCTACAACTCCCGGGTCGCAGGCTGCACCCATATCAGGTACGCCTGGAACGACTCCAGCACCTGGAGGCGCCAATCCCCAATACATGGCACCCACAGGCCCCCCACCCGCTGGGCAATATACGCCACCCACTAACACTCCGTACGGTGCACCTCAGCCGCCTTTTGGGGGCCCGTATGCAATGCCAGGATATCCAGCTCCGCCTGGTGGTCCGATGGCTCAAGGCTATCCGGCTCCAATGCATCAAGATCCATTGATCTACCTTGGAACCGCGATCCCAGATCCTGCTGCTCCTCCCGCCCCGCTCGGCATGCAGAAATTACCAGGATATGACCCAGCGCACGACTATACCGCAATTATTCGCGCCACTGCGCATGATTCCGTGAATGAAAGCCAGCGTCAGTCCCTCTCCCCTTCGTCTTTGAGTCCTGCTCCGCCCACTGAAAGGAATTCTTCTGTTTCTCGCCGTTCTACGTCATCATCGACGCGCTCTTCGACTCGCTCGCTATCTGGAACCGAACCTCCTTCCTCGACGATGCCCATTCCGGAAATCACACAAACCAAAACACTTCATCGTCCATCTGCAATGTCTTCTGCTTTCCGAAATTTGACTTCGCATGCGGCAAATGCGCTTACCCTGGAAACAAAATATACATCTGCAGTGATGAAAGTGCTCATGAACCTCAATGTGTTCCAAATGAACGCTCTCAATGACTATTTCACGGGTAAGCAAGGTATCACCTTGACAGATCACATAGAGAGAAGCACAACTGGAAACTTTGGGTGAGCTGTCCCCTATTCCCCGTTTCTGTCAAGACTTCATGTCGCAATAGAATTGCTGCGCGAGCACTCACGCTCGGTCCTCTGGGATATGATGTCGATCTTGTCCATAAATCACTCATAGGCTTCGGAACGAATGAGATGCTTCTCACAGAACTTATCCTTGGGCGCCCGGGACATGAGATCAGGTGGTTGAAAACTGCATACAAACTGCGTTATGGTAAAGACTTAGTCGATGCTGTGAAATCGGATCTCTCGGGATCAACGGAGCGCAGTCAGCACCATCTCTTACTCTATGGCGAATCCGCGACTGAGTTCCGTGTTCTGCAGTGTTTGTCATGGCTTTGAATACCCAGAAGCCGACGAGCAGGCCTTATGACATCGTTGATCACAATAGTGTCAATGCAGATGTTGAAACCTTGCATGCGGCTTCGAAAAAGAAGGAAGAGGTATATTTTCTTGCGAATTTGCAATGTACCTTTTCTCATCTTCTTACACAGATCAAATTCTTTGAGATTCTTATTAATCGCTCAGATCAACATCTTGCTGCAGTGTAGGGCACGCTTATGCATTCACGCTGTGTCCATCTCACTCACCGCTATTTCCCCAGTATCACCGCTTTCGGTCAGCGGTATAAGAGTTTGAGCAAAGTCATCAAGAAAACCTAGTACGAGAAATTATACTTGCCTTATAACTTCCAGCTGGCAGTTAATCACATCCTTCATATATAGTAGCGGCACGATTGAAACAGGTCTCCTTTTCATCGTCCACGGGGTCAAGCCAAAGCGTGATCAGCAAGGCATCTGGCGTGATGCTAAATTGCTCGAGAAGAGCATGGCGGGCATGGGAACCAAAGATGTGCAGCTCATATATCGTCTAGTTCGCACATATTGGAATCCACAACGCATGGCGGCGGTCAAGGATGCATACAAGAGGCGTTTTGGAAAGCCCCTGGAGAATCGCGTCAAGGGGGAGACAAGCGGAACGTATAGGGAATTGCTGATCGCAATTATAAAGAGTAGTGAAACGTACGTACGTTAGAGTGCCCTCATGCCCTCTCTTGAACAGTGTTTTTCGCAGGGTCCAACCTCATCCTCCCAAGTGAACGTCGACAGAGCAAATAGAAGAGGCCAGTTTCTGAGAACTCTCGGAAGACCATATGTCAATGTATTATTATGAAATGTGTTGAGTTTTGTTCTATAGTTTCTCTTGTCAAATTTGAATATACCTTGTGTCTTTCCGGCGACCACTGCCAATACTTATCCAACACCAACTTGCATAAGGTTCGAAGTACCCTGTAGGTACGACCGCTTTACCGTAAGGCGGCTGGATTGTTGTCATTCGCATCAGGAAGCGCCGTTCGGTATATCAGGCGGATAGTGGTACACAAGATAGACTGACGCGCCCTTCATATTCTTTGGGGGTGCCTGTTGAGCCTTCTCCGCGTGGTGAGAAGAAGGTAAGGAAGTCGAGTGGAAGACACGAGAGCCCGTAAAAGTAGTGGCGGGCTGATGTTGCCGGTTTGGGTAATCGCTAGATGTCTCTACGGTGAACTATTTCAATGGATTAAGGCAGCTACTTATAGCTTTCAGGAATTCAATTGTTATACGCTCTAGTCATCTGCTGTCAAGATTTGGGGTTCAATTCGAGTTTTGCACAAGTCCAGATGTACTAGGCGCGCGCGGCGCACAGCCTAAAACCTACGCGGTTTCGTAGTACTTGACCGTAAGTGGACTGGGGCAAAAACAACACCAATATTGACAGGCGGCTTGTGCTTTATTGCAAATGGGATTTGAAACGCTATGAGGCTGAATACCGGTCGGGGGAACGCGACGCCGATGCGTGCAACGGATTTTTTCATGTCGGCCATCAACAGCAGCGCGCAGCACTATCTGTCGCACCTCGAGAAAGTAATTAATTGACAAAGGCAACATACGCATGGGGCGGCGTGCGCGCGCACTAGCTACATATGGCAAAAAATCTGTAGCCGGCAGGGAATAGGCGCGCAGGCAGGTCAACCCGGGCTGGTTCGTCGGCGAGTTGGTGCCACTTGCGATGAAAATTCTATTAGTGAGTAGTGGGAGAGCCTTACGGCGACACAGCTTAGAAGCATCGGGTGCTGGCACGATGCGTATCTGCGAGATACATCGTTGCGTTATCGTACTAATTCAATTGGAAGCGGGGAGACGCGGGGTATGCGACATGGGCTGGTCGGTGTTGTTGTCAATTGACTGATATACTTCGGCAAAATCGCCAAATTGTAGGAATGTCACTGTCAATTTCTATGGCAGCCTATGTCCGGAATTCTGTCGTGCCTTTGACCTTCCAATGCGCAGCGGATTAGATAAAGTTTGTGATGCTTTTGTGATTATTGATAAGTAGAACATTTCTCAAACTGTACACACCCTGCAACTCAGCAAACTTCTCTTCAATCAGTCACATCAGGGCACAACTGCGCTTACGGTGAAAAGGAAGGCGGAATCACAGCGTACGTCGGCTAAGGTTGACAAAGAGATCTCACACCAAAAACGAGGTAAGTAATGCACACACAATGCAGTTGACAAAGACAAAATACTAAGACATTCGCGGCGACGCGAACGGGGCAAGAACGGCAATGATTATTTGAAATACTACATACGCATCAAGAGGAAACGGTGCGCCGTCGGATACATTTGCTGCAACGAGGCCGCTGAGCACGGAGATCCACCCGCCAATGCACAAGCAGCGCTCGAGCCACTGTGTGCGCGAGATGGTGTGGGGTTTAAATGCAATGCGTGGATGGATGGGGTTGGATTGAGGCCCATATGAATGGGCAAGCACAGCGATAAAACAATACAAAGAAAGCGATAAACGGCGAGCAAAGCGGATGTCGAACCAGGCTTGTTGTACAACATGTACGGATAGAATAAAATACGGGGATAGAGAGAGAGAGAGAGACCGGTACATATACAGTAGGTCGTCATCATCATCATCATCGGTGAAGTCATAAGTGAGAAGTGAGACCGGCCAGCAACTATGCAATAGTATGTACGATAAGTGGAAGAATAGAGGTGAATGTGGTAGAGTGTGATGTGTGAAAATGCAATGACATGGACGTCGTGAAAGTGGTAGAATAGAAAAGTGAAGGGGCATACTCGTGCACAACAGACTTGATCGTGAAGCAGACACAACGGAAAATAAAATATCCACAGACCCAATCCACTGAGGAAGAAGGCTATGAGACAGAAGAAAGGAAACAGGTGTGACGCCGACAAGCGGGCCTCGGGCTTGGCTCGGGAAGCGTTTTAGATCTCATCCACGACCTGCTGCAGCAAGAGATACAAGATGCCATCGCATAGGCTGTTCACTTTATCCACCGTCGCTTCAAATGTCGCTTTGCTCGCAAGCGCCATTAGCGGGCGGCGGTGGGCCTCCAGGTTCTTGATAAGGTCGCACAGACTGCGCATCTGCTCGCGTCCGTGCGCAGGCGCGGCGAGGTCAGACGCGGCGCCGCCGACGTCTTCAAAACGCACATTCCCGTCGCCCCATACAGCGCGGCGCAGCCCGCTCGTCGCCTCAATGCGGCGCATCGGCGTACGGAGCAAGCTCTTGAGCGTGACAGCGTACGCCCACGGGGCTGCAGCCTGGCTCTGCACAACCACGGTCGACGCGTCGAGCATCCAGCGAAGTAAGTCGAGGATCGCAAGGTACGTCTCCGCATGAGCGACCCAGTCGCGCACATTCGTGTTGCCGAGGAACACGTGGATAACCTCGAGCAGCAGGCTAGTTTCGAAGAGGCGCGGGATGGTCTCGTGTGGAGCTTGCCCATCGGCATCCTTGCCCTTGCTCGGATAAGCGTCGTCGTCACTATTAGGCGCCTGCAGCCAAGCGCTGACAGCCTTCAGCGCGCGTACGAACGCGTCTTCAAAGCGGCGTGCGCCGCTTCCCTGGGTTTTGTCTTTTTCCATAGGTTTGCCGCCGATTATCTGGCGCACAAACGCGTCACGGTGTTCCTTGCTCTGGCTCTTCCCCTTTCGATCTGCGGAGCGGAAGCCTGCTTCCGCGGCGAAAGAGTCATCGAAGGCACTTAGCGCCTCGAAAATGGCGATAGCGCGGACGGCGGAGCAGCAGTTGCGCACGGTACACGTAGACCCGCCAGAGCACTCGTTTGGATTGGCGAGAGTTGGCGGTCGTGTGGATGAAGTAGACCTTGAAACGGAGGAAGCGAGGACGAGCGCGCGGTTGCACCGGGCAACTGCAAAGCATCCGCGGCAGTACATCGTGTGGCATTTCGTGCATGTAACATGGAGGAGGGGGGCAAGATTGATAGCTGGCTCCGCGAGAGGCTGAAAGCAGATAAAAAGTTAAAATAATGCGATTAGATAGAGAAATGACAGTGGGTACCTGGCTACGCGGTGATGGAACCGGGGTTCCACATTTTGTGCAGCTCCGCGTGGTCATGAAAACATCGCGAGGCTCGGCGACGGGCTTTGAGGAATGCGGCGATTTTGCGGTCGACCGGCGACGAGAGCGAGGCTCCACGGGGGTCGGTGGGGGATTCACGAGGTGAACAGATGCCGTGGATTTTTGAGAATCGATGATTGGAGGAACAACCAGAACCTGCTGCTGTGGTTGATGGGTGGCACTAGGCGTATTAGGCGAGATTGAAGGCTGGCGTTCTGTGCGCCGGCGCTTGGAATTGGTAGCATCAGATGCTTGTGTGCGTGAAGTAGAAGTAGATGCGGATGCTGAAGAATGCGGAGTGGAAGACGATGCAGAAGACGATGCAAGGGACATAGATGACTTTGTAACGGGCGACTCTGGCTCCCGCTTGGAGAGAGATCGCTGTTCGATGCGTAACGAGTGGGAGGCAGATGAAGACGGAACTGAATTAGTGACACGTGAAGATTCGACATGAGTTGATAAAGATAAACGGGGCTGAGGAGACGGTCGGGAGACAAACGCCTGCGCCGAGGCAGATGAAGATGGCTTTCGGTCGTGGTGTGACATGGCAGGCGATTTTTGCTTTGCAGAGTCGGACGCCCTGGATTCTGGGCGTGCGATCGGCACAGTGATCGTCGGTGCCGCATAGGCCGCGCTGGCGCTTGGACTTGCAGATTTACTGGCGCTAGCGCTGGAGCTGGCACTGCTGGACACTGCGGCAGTGAGCCGTCGGTGATTTTCTTCAGCGGCCGTTTCCTCGGAAAGACGCATGGCCTTGGCGACATTGAAGGCCTCGAGGGCCTCCCGCTGGGCAAGCACGAAGGATGTCTGGTCGATGGACTTCCAGAGGGATGCTGTGAAGTTTGCGGCGTCATCGTCGACGACAAAGTCGCGGAGACTGAAGGGGGCGGGGTTTGTGTCGATCTTGGACATCTGGGGCTGTGGGATTGCGTTGACGGCTGCGGGAGGCATCTGGGAGGGAGCGGGGATGGGCTACGACTGTGGCATGTCTAATATCGATCCATCAGCACATAGCGATGGGTCAAGAATGGACGCTTCATTTTGCCCACAGCCCAATTGGCAAGACACGTGTAGTCCGCGTTGCCTCTCATCTTTTCCCACATCATGATCTCCATCCCTCTCAGGCAGCCCGAAAGCGACTCAACCCCACAGCTACCTCCCTGGATCATCCGTCGTCACCAGCGGCATCGCGCCTCCGCCGTGGATTTCAATTTTTTTTTTGCAGAACAGGCTGTACAAGCTTTACACGAGGCACCTCAACGGCCGTGTACGAAACAAAATCATTCCATGGATCTCTCCCGCGACTTGTTTGACTCATAGCCTCGATGTTGACCGTAGTTCCGTTCGCTAAAATTACATCGGATGGATTAGACAGAAGAAGATGGGAGTGCCAGCAGCTCACTCAAGTGCTCCAACCATTCCTAGAGACGGCTATCGAGCGAATGATGGGTGCGAGAAGCAACTCGGGCGACCGAGTCTCGCCACAGCTGTCATCTAATACCATCGCGTTGGCCGACATTGTCCCTATCGTGCTGGCGCCACAGAGAAAAATAGCCAGCGCGACGGCGCACAATCGATTAGATAGCATGTAATCATATGCACCAATCCCAAAGGTTTGAGCGTATCTGAAATACTAGATTTTGCAGCTCTTTACTATTATCTCCTCATGTATCTTCTATTGTTGCTCTAATATCAGCGATCCTGCTTCCAACAGGGTGCCAATGTCATACTTGGCACGCAAATACAGGTGTATATGTACCTGTACGTAGAATAGCCACGAAAATTTCTTCGACAAAAATATATATGTATGCATATTCACCGCCCCGCGGAGCACGAGGGCGCACACATCAGTTATGTAAATGCCTCATTGAATTGCGCCCCTCCCGGAATTCTGACATCTCCACCTGGAAGTTAGAACCGGCTTCACAGCATTCACAGCAGTTAATATGCACACCTTTTCCTTCACAGCAATGTGTGTATGAATGCGAATACGGCGTGGCTAGTGCGATCGGTGCGTGCTACTAGCAGACAAGTTTTAATGTACGCGCGCAGCGCTGCCAATCAATGGGCGCTTATTATTCGCAGTAGCGCGAAATACCCCGCATGAAACACTAATTATGCGCTAATTTTCTCATACAGCAAATGGCATAATAATGCCCTAACCCTAAACCTTTATAGATAGCTCTCCAAGGCCGAATGCCGTTAAGCCATCTATTTGTATCCCTCAAGGCCCGACAGCCGAAACGAGCGCTAAACGTGCGCCTATAAGTAGCAGCGGCATTGCGTGCCGGGATCATCATGATGGTAACACTTTCCTCAGTCTGGGTACGCTGAAATGCAATACCGCGGTCAAAAAATGTAAACTCCAACTGGTCTCCTGAGTAGCTACCTCTGTATTTAAAACCATCGCAGACCGTTTCCGACTTCAGTAACGATCTGATATTATCATTTGCAAAGAAAGCCATAAGCAGCGACGCCGATCGTACCTCAACAACAGAAATCCTGGCACACTTCGCACTGCTCCTTTTTTTATTCGGCTTGCAAACAATTTAGCGACCGTCACCCCTGATCATCTCCAGTATGCAAGGTTGCCGGCGAGCCTGCCGCTTAGGGAGTCGCGCGGCTCACTGGCAAGTGCCGCTTTACGCTACTACGCTCACAATCCCCTCGAGAGCTGAGTCGCGCTGGTCCTCCTCCCTCAACGCGGAGCACATTGGAGCTGCCCGGTAAGATAAATAACGAGTCCCGACGCACTTCGCCAGTCCGGCGCCCGGGATGATTCCGAGTCCCGTTGTGGCACAATCAGTCAAAGGTGACTTGATGGATGGATATAGATCGAGTGCATGATATGGTACTGATATGCATGACGCGTTTCCCTATTTCGAGCAGCTGCCCTGCGCCAGCCCGTTTGGTGAGTTAGCGGCTCGCAGGTCGTCAGGGCCCTGGCTCGTCGCGCGTATTTACCATGTCAACAGTGAATGTGTTCAATTCTCTGGCGCTGCGGCGTGCGCAGTAACACCGTACGCGCGCCGCAAACCCCCGGGCGGTAGGGCGAGAGCGAAATAAGGCCTTGCGGGATCGCCAAGGAAAAATACCGTGAGTATAGAAAGTAAATGTGTTCGACAGCCAGACGATAAGCGCGGGTCATGAGGGGTCTTCCAAGTGGCCTTCCGCCGTCCACTGTTTCCCGTTGGCAAGGGCTTCTGGCGAAGAAAGAAATATTTGGCAGCGTGTGAGTGCTATGCCCAACTTCGTGGAATAGAAAGAATTCCAGCGCGACATCGAATGAGCACTTGACAGCCGCAGACTTGCGTGTGGGACGTGGACGGCAAGGATTGTTTATCCAGCAGATAGCTATTCTCACACCTAGCAGATATACTATTCTTTTAAATATGGATGCCCAATGAAAGGGTGCCAGGAGAGTAAGCTTAATTATATTTTGGTAACGGCCTAGACAGCTCTACCAAAAATCTGAACTGTAAACTTGAAAGTCCAAAAGGGACCAAAAGCCATCGCAGCCAAGTCGCACTAGTCAATTAAATCACACACGGGGAACACAAGTTTTCGCTCCACCCATTTGTGCATATGAACAATTGCAAGAGTCGAACATAAGGAGCTGTGTCTTGAAGAATATATGTGCTACATTGAAGGCCGATACCATTGACTTTTTCTTCCGTGGCATATCGCACTCTTTGTCAGAGAACGGATCTCATGAATCAGAATCCAACGACAAATTTGTCGAAGGGGTCTAATCAATCGACGATAAAGAAGTAGATTCCAGACCACGGAGAGCCATGGACGCCGCAGGAGACCTGTCGGACCCTCACGGCCCCCAGTCATGGACCGCTCGGCGGCTAGCCGACAGGTGAGCTTGAGGTGAGCCGATGCGCGCCACAGCGAACCACATGGAGAAGGGGTGGCTCATGAATGCATGGGGGACCAATAATTGATCGATGAGACGGTTCGTGCTGAGTTCGTATTTTTTAATGGGAATATGGGTCCGTCGCGTACGAGTGCGCACAAGGCTAACATGCCATTCTCAACCGCATGCCGGGTGTCGTCAGGCGTCTGCCGTAGTGGAGTCACTCGCTAGTTGTTTGTCCCTTTACGTACAATGAGATTAGGCAGTAGTGCAGTGCCTTTCATCTACAGATCATTGTCTAGACCACCAAAGACGCGATGAGATGGCGTAAAGGGATAAAAAAGATGGCTTTTGACAGTCAGATTGTCTGCAAGGTCATTGTCAGCTTCTTGAGGCTTCTTAAGAGAATCTGGGGAAAGAAACACGATGAATTTGGAACAAAAGCGCACCCAGCATTTAGCTAATGAGCAGTCGGCTATTCATGGGCGTGATGTTTCGATAAGTATCTCTTGTGTTTTCGCATATATTTTGAGCCGTCTATCAGGTTCACCCCAACGGAGTATTACGGGAAAGATGCTGTGTGCGAGAGCAATGTCGAGGTGATTATAACTGGATATGCAATGAGCATTACTAGAAGTTTGCCAGAAATGTGCGTTTCATCGTTGATGCCGATTGGTTTCCGCTGGCCACAGTCTGACATTCAGGAGGTTCAATGGTTTTCCGCCACTCAAGTAGTTAGGATCTTTCAGCTCACAAAACCACAGAGATGATTGAGGAACTTCAGCATGAAGGTGGAGGTAACTAAGGGATGTACTGCAAGTAATAAATTAAATAAAGGAGTTGACGCATTTAACAATAGTGATTATAAATGTACTCGCTGTTATAACCGGATAACATCCCCGTCGCCCAGATCACGACCTCTAGCAGTTGCTGCTGCGTTTAGCTCTGTGTCAGTTGACGTCAATATACTTTCGCCTTCATCGGATGCTTCCTGAGAAGGCTCTACACTTGATGTTCGCGCCGCGTTTACGAAGTTTATGTCGCCAAGTTCCTGTGCGCCTTCATCGTGAACGAGCATGAAGTCTCGTTCTCCGTGCGGATCAGATATTGTGCTGAGAGTTGGAGGAACATTAGTCCTTGTCTGCGGTGTGGGTTTTGTAGGCGTTCCAGGAAGAGAAGGGGATGAGAAGGACAGGGATTGAGTAGCATTGACTTTCGATTGGTGAGAGATTGGATTAATGTCACTGCGCTGGTACGCTGCGGGCCGGTTTCTGCCGGGTTGTGGGCGAATAAAATTAGAACCACCGTCGAAGTCCTCTTCGCGTCCAAAGCCAGCGGCTTGTGAATGGTGGCTGACGGGATTGGTTGAAGGTAAGTTGCCAGAAGGCATGGCGCTATAACTTCCATTACGCCTTGGTCCCCCGATGTTTAGAGTAGACCACAAATCTTTGATCCAATCCCAAGCCTCTCGCCCGTGGTAATTCATGCTTTCAACGGAAAACTGAGGGATTTGATCAAATCCCCTTAGCTGAAGCACGAATCGGTTATAGAGCACCCCCAGTACAGTGTACGTCATGAGAAGAAGAAGGAGTCTAAAGAGGAATGAGGTCACAGCCACGGACTTTGAAATGAAAGCTACTTACATAACTGCAAGGGTAGCAAAAAAGCTCCAGATGCCTCCACCCTCAGAGGTTGGACACGCGTACTGGAGTCGATGTTCAGCTAGTGTAAGATATCAGAAGTGATGTTATACATACACGCGTTCGCCATTCAATCACATATGCACATGCGACTTCGTCATCACCCGGAGGGAGCTGGGCAAGGAGACGAGGAGATCCCGAGTCATATACGGACGTGTCGCATATGAACTCAACCATGGATGACGCTCGTATTTCTGTTGTCTGGTCACCGACTTTTGCCTTGCAACGCGAACCTTGGGTCATAACATATCTCGGCCGAGAATCGAATATGCTAAGTAGCGTGTTGACCTTTCTATAGAGACAGAGTCACATTTATTGTGTAGCTATGCATAACAAACCTGGACTTACCCAATTACAAAATCCCCATGGCCGCGACGGATAAAACCACCCACGTCGCCATCGTCGATAGAGTCGTCCTTGGTTCCAAACAACTCGGTCCTAACATTTTGACAGACATTCAGCCATATAGATTGGTTTGTCGTGGTCTTGACTTCGTAGTCTTTACTGAGGCCAGTAACCGGTTGTCATTTAGGGGGTTGCGCCGTCACGAAGTGAGCATTAATACCTCGATTTAAGAGGATTCAAGTCGTAATATTTTCCATTATCATGAAGGGTACATGGCTTTTCTTGTGCCAAGACGCCATGCTGGATGAAGGACAAAAGAAAGATGGCACAGATTGCCACACTAGAAAACATAAGAAAGCGAGGAAATTTGAACTGCGCCCGAACCCACAGCACTTGTAATTTCGACGTGGTGGTCACATTCGGCCGTCACGAATTTCCCGTCACATTGTCTCCCGCCGAACTCCGGTGTCAGAGTTCCAAAGGTCTATCCACAGCGACCATGGCCTCTACACTGCTGCGCTCGCTGGGGCATACGTCGAGGTCAACACCTGCCTCTCGTTTGCTTTCCCGTCAACTCTCTACCTCTCTTGCTGTCCGCCAGGATAACTTAACAACCCCAGATGTCAAAACCGGGTTCGATTACCACACAGTGGAGGATCTCCACGGCATGAGTGCTCGCGAAATCTTGACTGGGCCCACAGATGACAGCAAAATGAGGCACTTTACGGGTCAGTGATTTCATTATTCCTGTGCTGATATCAGCCTCACATGAGTACAGTCAACTTTGGGTGAGAACATGTTTGAACAATCGTCATGACATGTAGTAACATTCATGAAGACCCCAACACCCTGCTGCGCATGGTGTACTACGTATGATTCTGGAACTCAATGGCGAGGAAATTTTGCGCGCTGACCCGGTAAATTGAAACGAACCCATTCTGTGCAGCGAAACTCACTGAATACGGTTTGCAGCATATTGGATTGCTTCACCGCGGCACAGAGAAGCTTATCGAATATAAGACCTATATTCAAGCCCTCCCGTATTTCGATCGTTTGGACTACGTCTCAATGAGTACGCGCTTTGTGTTGCCCCACAGATTCCAGCCTCACCAATGGGACCATTGCAGTGACTAATGAACTCTGTTACTCGCTTGCGGTCGAAAAACTGCTCAATATTCAAGTTCCTGACCGTGCACAATGGATTCGCACCTTGTTCGGAGAAATTACGCGTATTTTGAACCGTAAGAACTATCATTCTTAGTCGGACGCGCTGCACCTAAAAGCATATTAACAGATCTTATGGCTGTTTTGACCCATGTCATGGATGTTGGTGGTCTCACACCTTTCCTGTGGGGATTCGAAGAGCGCGAAAAACTAATGGAATTCTACGAACGCGTTTCGGGTGCTCGCCTTCACGCAGCCTATGTCAGACCGGGAGGAGTGGCATTCGATCTCCCTCATGGCTTACTGGACGATATCTTCAAGTGGGCTACCCAATTCTCCAGCAGAATTGATGAGATCGAGGAGGTCGTTACCGGAAACCGTATTTGGAAAGAGAGAACAATCGGAATCGGCCCTGTCACTGCGAAACAAGCTCTTGACTACAGTTTCAGTGGTGTAATGCTCCGTGGAAGCGGTGTTCCTTGGGACCTACGAAAAGTCTCCCCATACGACAAATACGCAGAGGTCAGCACCGTTATAAGTACCATTTCTTGTGTATAACATCTTTCGGATATCTAGGTTGAGTTCGATATTCCCGTCGGCAAAAATGGTGACTGTTACGACCGTTATCTGTGCCGCGTCCAAGAGATGCGGGAGAGCTTGAACATCATCAGTCAATGCTTGAATAAAATGCCTACGGGTGTCATCAAAGTTGATGATCATAAACTTACACCACCGCCTCGTGCCATGATGAAGGAGAGTATGGAGTCACTCATTCATCACTTCAAGGTTTGCACTTTCTATGTATGACAGTTTTGCATAAATTAACGGATCATATGTGTAGCTTTTCAGCGAAGGATATTCCGTCCCTCCGGGCGAGACATACAGCGCAATCGAAGCCCCCAAAGGAGAGATGGGTGTTTACCTTGTTTCGTACGTGATTAAAACCTATCACATCGAACACTCACTCACCGACTATTTCCCCTCCTTCAGTGATGGTTCCAACAGACCCTACAGATGTAGTATCCGTGCCCCAGGCTTCGCCCATCTCGCAGGCTCCGATTTTATGATGAGACGTACGTTTCTAAAAATAAAAATAAAAAGTGGCCTTAGCTTCATTTACTGACTCGATTATAGATGTTAGACATTTTGATCTTTATCTGGAAAGCTGTTGATTAATGAACCTTTTTTTGTAGCACATGTTGGCAGACGCGGTGGCCATTATTGGCACTATGGTAAGTCCTTGAATTCACTCATGACCATACTTTTTTAAGCGGTAATTTCCGATTCTGCAGGATTTGGTGTTTGGGTGAGTACTCATCATTCATGTTCATGTATCATTCGCTTAATGTCATAACTTTGTTTTTCAGAGAGGTTGACAGGTAGACACTCGCTTTGTGAAATAGATTTTTTACACGCCTCTGGTGACTATACATGGAGTCGTGCTGTCTGAGGTCCAAATGGATCCATTTTCATGCCTTCTAAAGGTTTCATGCGGCTACGTATAAGCCTTTTATTATGGGCGACGTTTACCCAAGGTGAGTAATGTTCATGTAATTTAGCCACGATACAATCTCCGCGGGATTCCTGCAAGCGGTGTGCAGCACTTACACGTCGCTTTTGAGGGAAAAGCTTTCCACCAAGCACATCTTGATGATGACTGAAGACACAAATAGATAAATTTTCCTTTTTTCACGCATGAAACCTTACGCAGACAGCGACGCAGGCGAAATCACTGGCATTCTTACTACGACATGCTCTAGCTGTCCTTGCACCACCCTACCTTATAATCCCAACTTGCCCGTCAATGGTCTAAGGTCTTCACAGATGTGCGATGTTTTTCTAAAAAAAGCTTGTGCGTCCTGGGGATCTTTCGTTATACGGTTAGCTTCGTACGGTGACATTGTCGGCCTTTCGACGGTGGCAGCATTTCCTGAAATGAATGCATTTCTCCGAAGATATCACCTCGCTGTCACACGTCGACTGCACACCTTGCTCTAAAAACCATCGCGAAGAACTTCCCTCTCCTTTCAGACTATTTGTAACATTGATGTCCAAGTATCTCGATATCACCAATCTGGTACGTCAGGAGCAAATAATTTCGCGTTACTTATCTATAAAACCATCCAGCTATGCACCAGACTTCGCTCACCTACCCGTACTAGAACGTCGGACTTCTAGAATCAGGTCTATTCAAATTCCGCAGTAAGTTAATTTCGCTTACCATTGTTTCTCTTATTTAACTTGCAAGATGTCTGCGACCGCTTGTTTAGCAAGTACGACGCGAGAAAGGAGAATATCTTAAAGTAGGAACCGGAAAGCGGGCCATGGCGCCGAAGCCAAAAGCGAAACAATTTGAAAATGCCAAGTGGACTGTGAAGATAAAATTCAAGGCTCACGCCGCTGCAATAATAAATACATTTCCTGTGTTATCCGCCTGCCATTAATTCGATTGAGAGGCAAAGCCACACTTCAATTTCGTCGGCGAACTGAACCATGTCGTCAGCAACAGCGGAAGTTCTATGAGATGGTATGATAATAGATAGGATGTTGACATAAATGACGAATAACTATCTGAATCACCGGGTGCATAACCAAATAAATAACATTCGTTTATTTGAATTTTATGCGATAATTTATTTGGTTATTTGAAGTACATTTCGAATAAATGATCAAATAAAAATCAAATAAAGATATGTTATTTATCTGGTTTTGCACCCAGTGAATAGTCAGAGGAATAGCAACTGCAAGTAATACTATATACAAACCCAGGACAGAGCTTGCAGAAATCACGAAGCAGCAGCAGGCGGGAATGCGTCGCACTGGCCGCTGACGGATATTTCCGCAAAATGGCCGGAAACTCGGGCCTGGCGGCGAAAGTGAATTTGAAGCATACAAAGCGTGAGAATAACATCGGAAAGTGAAGCAACACAATCGTCGCAAACGGCCTGCCCCGGCATTTATGTGCCTGAACCATGACTTCGGCGCCTAAATGGTTAAGGTCTTCGTACTAATGAAATCTTACTTTTACTGCCACCGCGGTTTAACCGGTTGGTACATATAGGTACATATGTTCTAATTACATTGCTTTTTTTTATTCTAGAAATTAGAACAACGAACGTTTTGCCACAGGCAATATTATTCGGGGATGGATAGCATTAATATTACTTGTAAGTATGTGATTCGCCACGGCTCTCGGGAACAGGAATATCTTGTTCGAAGTAATCTATTACAGAAAAACTAAGTTGATACTGAGCAATCTCCGCATGTGGACTCGGTCCTGTCAATGTCAGTTTTCTTCGGGATCGTTGTCTATACATCTCTCAGTGCATCCACCAGCTCGGATCTAGTTGTTTTTCCTCATAGTAGTTATCGCAATAGCTCGGCAACAACTCGGTAATGGCCTATGTTCTCATCTGTTCACCTCTCTACTAGTTACCTTCAATAGCTCCTGCGGCAGTGAAGGGCAGTGAGCGTTATTGTCTTCTCTCTTCCAGAGATTCACGCCATTCACAGGACCTATTGCACACATGATGCAGATAAGAGTGCCGCTCTACAGCATTTATTTTTGCCATACTCTCGTAGATGCCAACTGAGTACAAAACCTCATCATTAATTACACTGAACCTTGGTGAATTACTGTTGACATCCTGGATGTCTTCTTTGATGCAGGCAAAAGCAGTTTCTCCATGAAGCTCCGGTGAGTGTTCTGTGAACTCGGTTATCTCATCTCGCTTGCATCTTTAAATACTTAATGTCGAAGCTCGAGGTCAACCGGGCATGTATGATCATGCTCAATCTGGTACATCAATGCTGACATTTCTTTTCGGTATGCGTATTCATAGAGCTGAATACCAGTCGATGGGTGTCATGTTCATCAAGGAATGAGTTCCGAGAGTAATAAATAATCGTTTTCAGCAAAACCACCTTTGCACAAAAAGACTTCGGCAGCCGGCATCCTGCTTACGTTATAATATAAGTCCATTGTCGAAGCCAAGTGAGTCGCGACTAACCTCGACTAACTGCTTACTACATCCCTCCCACTTTTCCCCTTTTTGTGACTTTCGAAATGAACAATGTATTTCTGAAGTCTATATGCAAGGCTATGGAGCGTGTTGCGCCCCTGCGACTCGCTGAAAAATGGGATAATGTCAGACTTGAGTGCATTTATGACAGCATTTCGACCATTGAATGACAGCCATACTACACGATATACAGGTTGGCTTATTGCTTGGTTCGTCAAGTTTTTGCGCCTTACAAGCGGTAGTGCTTGTACATGAGAGGCCAACGCAAAATGCTTAGAATCTCCTTTGCAAAAGCAAGAACGCAGAGTTCTTCTAACCATTGAGTAGATTTGCTTGTCAATGCTACCTAACACGTAGAAGGAACTAATTAGTGTCGTATTTAGCTTGACTTCTGCCGTCTTAGCGGAATCATTGTCGAAAGGCGCCTCAGTCATCGTGGCTTATCATCCGACCGTTTTCCAAGGACTGAAGTCGATCACGCTTTCGAACCCACTCCAAAAATCGCTCTTACAATGTGCTGCGCAGGGGATATCTGTCTATTGCCCCCACACGGCACTTGACTCCGTATGGGGTGGGATTAACGACTGGTTGGCGGAAGGCTTGATGGCAGGCAAAGAGGATGGCCAAATTCGCTCACTTGCTGGTGATAAATTGAATGCTACAAGTGGCGAGAGCGAAGGGGGAGAAGGAAGGCTGGTCACGCTAAGTAATGCGATAGGGATGGATGTTCTGGAAAGGAGGGTAAAGGCACACCTTCAGCTCTCTCAAAGTTTGTTTATTTCTTCTTTCATTTGTCCCGCGCCGCATGTTAACTATCTTTAACACCTTTTATTCGAAATATCATCTATAGTCCAAGTTGGATATCCCCAGGGCCAATCACGTTCATTGCCGGTGCGCACTATTGCCATATGTGCTGGGTCGGGTGGCTCGATGCTGGGCGGTCAAGATGCGGATGTATACCTCACTGGGGAGATGCAACACGTACGCATTCTTTCCTCGTTTCTGCTGCAAATAAGCTCATAATTGTGATCTCAGCACGAGGTTCTAGCTGCAGTCGCAGCTGGGAAACACGTTATTCTTTGTGAGTGCTAATATCAAATGCATGTCATTATTGCATCCTGAAGGGAATTCCGAATTGTAGGCGGTCACACAAATACCGAACGTGGCTATCTTCCTATCCTCGCTGCAAAGCTACGGCAGGAACTTTGCGGCGAGGAGTACAAGAACCAAGGAGTGAAAGAGGTAGAAATCTTTATCAGCCAGGAGGATCGGCATCCACTTGAATTTGTTTAAGTGTCGACTAAATGCCATAAATTTCTATCGAAGGATGAAAGATGGTCGGATAAGAATTCCAACACCTTTCGCCCAGAGTGGTTATGTTCTCATGAACAAAGGTTAAACGTTATCATCATGATCTCTACGGATTTAGACGCGGATTGACAGAGGTGGCTTTAGAGAAATATTTAAAAAACGACGATAACAAAATCTGGAAAAGTCGCAATCGTTGGAAGCTGGTTGGAAGTACACATTGGACGCATGATCCGAGCCGTCGAGAATAAGCGCCACGGAGCTTGAAGTTGAACAGCGCCAATATTGCCCACATCAATTGTAGTCTATTGTGGTTGTCGCTCATCTCGCTAGATAATAAAATATCAAACCAGGACGGGTCGGTTGGTTTGCACCTCACGCGCGGAGACTTTATCCGAGAATCCGACCGTTCCGTGGTAGCGACAGAAGAAATCTTCCGGTCTACAGTCTGACTCTCTGGAGTAAGTATATCGATATTGTGGAGTGGCGTTGAGCGCAATACATAGCAAACCTTTACAGTAGACCCTGGATGTAGTTGTGGAGTTCTTTATTTGGTCATTGTCCAGTAAACATTTATTGTCGAAAGTTATTGGCGATAGAGGGCTGTTGAAACGAAGGGTAAAAATGGTCTATGCTTCGTCATGGCTCTATCGGATTGGGCGTAGGGTTGTATGAGAGCGTGCGCTCTTCCGCTCAATACCGACGCCAAGCAAATGTCCTGGAATCTGGCGCGTTTCGGGAGAACGCTCTCATGTGGAGGAGCTTGTCATGCATAGATGAGTCGTCATCCATGGTATGGCCCACCAATTTCTAAATCGAATAACCCATGAGAACGCTTGCAGAAGGTTTAAGTGCGAAAACCGTCGTTCGCTTCGAGGAAGGGCAAACGCCGCGGTTAGGGGAAGCCTACAGCGCGATAATTTGTTGGCAGGCTTCCAGTCCTAGCCATTAATTGGCATATATTGATGATGCGCCGTCCAGGGTATCAAGGACTTACGGAAGTAGCTTAACAAAACAGACTCCCGCGAAGTCAGTGCGGTTGCAACTGCATTGCGAAGAGGAGCTAGCGCCAGTCACCGGTTCAAATCATCTCCAGAACTGTCTTATACTTATACAGTGGGCCGTGCGCGTCAACGCTTTCAGGTTTGGAATTGCGCCAGCGCCCGTTCAAGGAGTCATTCCTGCGGTTCACCCTCGGAATCAAGCGTAGAGAAGTCGGCGCAAATTTTATGATAAAGAAGGTATTGGGTTCAGCAGTCCAGACCGGAAATGGTGGGTCAGAAATTGGTGGCGAGACGTAGCCAGAAGTGTCTAATTCACCACTGGGTCTTGCAGCAGGTTCCAGAAGTAAACCGCTGAAAGAAGAATCGAGACGAGGCTGCACAGCCAAAACTTCTAGACACCGCGGGCGCTGCGCGTCTGACGCGTCTGACGAATGCAGCGTGATGACCGACGCCGAGCCTATACCCGAGAATTACGGTGAACATGTAAGTTGCCTTGCGGGAAGTGGCTACGGAGTGAAGGGGATTCCATAAGAAAAGAAGATTCAAACCATGTGCGTCTTCTTGTTCCAGTTTGTCTGTGGTATTGACAAAGTAGGGTGACAGCGGTAAGCAACGAAAGGAAGACGAAATAAATTGACGTCGGTCAACGTGAAGACGAGGATGTCCGGCGAAGTAGCGACCGAGCAGATGTATTGAAGAGTCTCGCCAGTGGTCTAGAGCATAGAAGGTGATACGGCATCTCCTATGGGCTCTGAAAAGGCAATATATCGGCCCATTGCAACAGTGCCGCATAAGAGTCGAAACGTTGAAGTTCATGGGGGTCTGTGTGTCAAGTGGTCAGGGTATCAATTCTCGCCACCTGGTTTGAATGTGTACGTTCTTCGAAAGGTTGATGTCGCGGCCGGTCCGAGACGGGAACACGCAGGACATATGCTTTACGGCACTAGCATGACGACATGTATGTTGGATCTCCTGGTCGACAGGGCTTATTTCTGGAGTATTTGCCGATCATGCATGATAAAGCTGCATCGTTGCTGAAAGTTCCGCTAGCCCGGCAGTGAAATGACAGCGAAATGGCTACCAAAATCAGTGATATCAGTAAGAAGTACTCCATGGATTAACTAAGTCTTGCCTGGCCCTGGAAAAAGGTCGTCCAAGACTTAACCAGACCTGCCTCGACAGATAGCGCGCAGAACTGCTGAAGCAAACTGGCATCCCGGCCGAGTCCAAGTCACAAGTTTGAAGTGGCACCGGTTCGAGAGAATTACTCGATCACGTGATATGTTCAACGCGACGTTGAGACTCCGCGTTTGGGCCTCCTAAGTCACTCACCTCTTCTGCTTATCGTTTACCTCTAAATCATTACCACGAGAGCACTGTGATAGGACTCTTACTTCGCTAATCGCGCTTTTTATCGCCTTGTATACCGGGATCTCTGCCATCTCGTTCATCAAGTTTCAATGCCACCCACACCGAACGATGAACTCAGCCTACGCCACCTTCCTGACATGTCGGACACGTCCTTCTCTTTCAAGATTCCGGGAGGTGCACAGGAAATTGACCTTCTCGCGGATGATGGCCTAGACTTTTTTCATGAAATCGATGAATCTTGCGGAGCACCACTAAATTCTCCACAACGAGCAAACGATGGGCCGATGACCATCAACGATCTTACGCCTGGGCCTGTTTCCTTCCCAAGTACAATTCAGAATCGAGAAACATCGTCTCCATCTCGCAACAATTCTATGGTTCCGAAGTCGAAACAAGAGAAGTTGGATGTACCCCGACATCCCGAGTTAAGCAAGCTCCGCAAGAAGGTTATGTCGAACCCGAGGCCTGTCATGCCATTATTCGCCCACCTTCAACCCACGGGAGGCACATCTTCTGCTGCGCACCTCTCAACACTCAGGGCGGATATAGACACCTTCACTGGAAAGTTGCATGCTTCTCCATTGTCGCCCATTGATCAGGAACCTACGGAGGCGGACATTCAAGGGTCGAAAGGGGCAAGGAAGGAATCTCTTGAGAAAAATCTGGCCCCACCCTCCAGAAGAAGGGAGAAACTGCCTAGGAATAAGCAAGTAAGTCGTACGCTGCCGTGTTCCCGGCGGTCATCGTTCCTGACAAATTGACTGATTGACAACTATTTCAATAGAAAATCATTGAAGGTGGTATCACGAAGTCGCGGATGACAAGTAAATTAGCTGAAATACGGTCTCCTGGTCCTATTTGCGAGTCAGTTGAACACGAATGCTCGATTTTCCCATCCTCTCAAAAACTTCTTGTATCCGAGGACCTCAATGGAGATGCATCTGCGACAGATATCAGCATAGGTCCAGGCGGCGGAGTTGCTGAGCGTTTAGTCCAGTACAGCCAGAACTTTATCAGCTCCTTTGGGTAAGTTTTGCGACGCTTTGTTGAAAATTCGACGCGGAAAAGATAATTCATGATGTCCGTTTTTGTCCAGGGTATACAATTCTGCGCTATCTGTGGGGACAAGTGATCTTCCGAGTGCTGAATCTCACGTCAAAATGGACGCAAATATCGCAGGAAATGTCGTGCCACAGAAAAATGATGATGACGCTGACGAGTTATTGACTCTATCACAAATCTCCCCCAGAAAATGTCTGCCGCATGAGGAGAGTCATCCCACCCCACCGGCTAATAACGCGACGTCGCCTTTGAGGTCTGCGGGCAAGAGGCCGGCACCTGTTTGTTCAGATGGCTCTTCCCGTAAGAAAAGCAGGACGAGCGCGCTGCCTGCGGCCAGTTCAACCTCTACATCAGGCAAAACCTTGGACGCTCGTGTACCTCGACTTCGAAGCATCCTTAGCAGCCAGGTATCTAAACCTTCTTCACGACTGCCGCCCCCTGTCAAGACAGAAACTCTACCTAAGAAGGCAGGAAGGGGCACTGCTCCCAAAACGTCCACAATTCGCGTAAACAAACTCTCAGACAATAGTGTTACAACTATGACGAAATCAACTTCAGCTTCTGGTTCTATTTGCGCCAGATCTACAACTGTAGTGCGAGAAACTCCTCAAGGGGATGCTACAAACCGACCAGCCTTATCGAGCTCTCTCAAGGGAAAAGGTAAGGCATCCTCAACCAGCGAAAGGCCGGAGCGACCTGTAAGTTTGACTATATCTTATTTTTGGCCTCGTTCCCGAGATAGGCAATTAATCTCGCCTTTGTAAACAGATGTTCCACATTCCCCCACTGGGTGCCGCGAAATATAGCCCTTTTCAGTCTCTCGCCGAATCACGGCTTCTGATACACAAGGACGAGTCTTCAAGAGTGAAGGCCGAGACCCAATCAGAATCACAATCACAAAAAGAAAAGAAATACCATGTTCCCATCCCTGACTTCAAAGTAATGCACGCTGCGCAAGAAGCCAAGCTTGCCCTTCTCAAAGAGAACATTCACCCGACCCTACCTCAACCTATCAAACTAGAAACTGATCGGCGGGTAATAGAGCGGCAAAAGTTTGATGACATGGTGAAAGAGAAGCAACGCGAACAGGGACGTATTATGGAGGAAAAACGCAAGGAACGCGAGGAGCAGGAGGAGCGTGAGCTTCGTGAGCTACGGAAGAAAACTATTCCCAGAGCCCATATCGTCCCGGAATGGTACAAGGAAGCACCGAAGAAAAAGGATAAACAGGGCGATTCTCTCGGGAGATGAGGAACGGCCAACCTATTCGCAGGACAGGCGCGGCATGCATTTTTTGTAGGATATTAATTTTAGTCTCGCGACCATTCCTGTCAATTTACAATTATGGCACTTGAAGATCTAGACGCTGAAGCACGCGTTACTCGAAGTGACAGCAACCTATGTTATTCGGTTTATCACATCACATAACATTCTCGTCAAGCCATGGTATGATGTTATATCCGCAAAGCCCGCACAAATATTTCTTTCACAACATTATCTCAACGGCATGGTATCAGCAACGCAGCCAATATTTGATTTGGCGAAACGTGGTCAGCTCTGCCGGAATGTGCTCAGCGTCAGGCGATGCCAGGGAACTTGCACGCGCTACACATCGGCAGTGAGGTTTCTGTTCTTTCATGTTCAGGACTTTCTATTGGGTAGACCGCTTCGTTATCAGTCAAGGCGCGTCTTTTAATCGTTCCTTTCGGTCGGAATTGAGCATCTCGTTCAGCTGCATAGCAAAAGTCCCGACACCGCTCACGAACCTGTAATCCAGATATGACTCTGCTGTGGGAAAATGGCATGGCAAGACGCTCGATGCGCGAGAAATGGCTGGTGTGTCGGCGCCCACTGTTTTTGTGTCACACGAGGCAAGTGGATATACAGGATTTATCATCGGTGGACTGAGTCAGCGTTGGCCGTCCTGCGGCCATATTTTGGGAAGAGTGATTATCACGGATGGAGGATGGCTTTGAAGCATCAACGTGTCGTGTTCCTGTGACCACACGGGCCCGCAATACCGGGAACCAAAGGCAGTGGGATCTAACTCCGTTAGGCGTGGTTCATTTCCGGTTCGTCTGGTTCGTTTGTCCAAACTACTAACGGGGCCACGGGACCATCAATGGATTCAGGACGCCACAACCAAGTACATACTCCAAATTCCATAAAAGGCCGCCAATTTGCTCCTCGTCCATCCTCATCCCCTCGAAACATCACAACCAGTCCTCAGCAGCCTCCAATTACTACCACAATGCACTCGCAAGCCGCCTCTACTACCCCAGTCGCGTCGTCCACCAAACTCTCGTCGTCCGCGACCTCCACCTCTTCTTCATCATGTGTGAGCCACAGCTCTCCCCAGTGCTGCCATTGCGGCTGGCGCGGCTCCCACTCTCCTAACTGCCCGTTCAAGTAAACATGGTGAGTTATTTACGCGTCGCGCCTCTTGCCCGCCGATCTCACTATTTTACCTAGCTCGCTTGACCACCATCTTTGACCGTCACCCACACTGTATTGCCGTCCATTCCCACTTGTCATCGTCTCTCGCAATTCGCTTTCGCCATGTTCGCCAACCGCTATATAATACTTCAAACCCGCGTCGCGTCGTCGCCTATCCTACCATTAATCACCGACGGGGCTAGTCTATTATTTATGTGTGGGGGGAGGGTCTGATCCACGCGCCTGTAAGAATGGAGGAGAGTAATGAAGTCATACCATTTGTATATCTACCGCGCCTAGTACTCAATGATCGCATCTTGTTTTTTTTACTTTGTTTGTTGTTTCAACGGAAGCCGCTCCGCTCACACCTATTAAACGTGCTAAATTTCCTCTTGGCTGATAAGATAATAGTTTAGTGGCATGCGTGACTCCGGGAGTCGGGTTCCTGGACGTCGCGTTCTTTTTCCCCGCATCTTGTTCCGGTATGCCTCGGACTCTGGTCATAGATGACCAGAAACTCCTGGCTCCAACGCTAGCCAACGCCTCGAGGCCAGGCGGCGCCAAGAGACATGTCACGGCTTCACAGTTATGGCATACTTCCTTCAACAATCTATCTAGAGATTGGAATCAAAATGCCCGCAAAGAATCCCTATTGCACAACGTCATTGCCGAAATAAGCAACAAAAATCGGCATTCAGTGTTGCCGTGCCGTGCCGCCGCGACTTCCCCACGTCCTCCGCTTATTGTGGAATTTGGGGATGGCAGTAGTAACTACCAACAGTCACCTTCATCAGCATGGCGCCCCCTCAGCCTCCAGCTCACTCAAATGAAGTCAAGATATCTTTCCCTGACGATCACATTCTTCTCTTGACGCTGAACCGCCCCAAATTCCTCAACGCAATGACGCCTCAGATGTCTGAAGACCTTAAGAACTTGCTTGATTGGTTCGAAGACGAGGCTAGCTTGTGGTGCGTCATCGGCCATTCATTTGGTTAGCATGAATCTGCATATTTATCTGTGAAATTTATTTACTACTTCACGTTGAATGATCCAAATAGGGTTGTCATAGTGACTGGAGAAGGACGTGTATTTTGCGCTGGAGCTGATTTGAAAGCGTATGTGGCCCGAAACCAATGCATTGAACACCCCAGCTAATTAAGGACATATACAGTTGGAACAACGACCAGCAAAGCGGAAGCAGTAATGAGCAAGAAACCATTGTTGCCAATATTCATGGATTTGGATCGCTTTCGCGGCGCAACTCAAACAAACCAATCATAGCTGCCGTACGGGGAGGCGCGTATGGTGGCGGCATGGAGATTCTTTTAAACTGCGATTTGGTAGTCGCTGCGGACGACGCTAAATTCGCACTTCCGGAGGTAAAGCGCGGCGTCGTTGCCATTCAAGGCGGTAAGCCATGACAGCCTATGACGCTGATAGGCTTTTCCAACCAATTTTATCATTATAATTCCGTAGGGATACCGCGCCTAGCGCACATAGCTGGACACCAGGTGAGAGATAAATCTAATTTCTGACTCTGAGAACATCGCTGATAACGTATTATGTCCAGCTGGCTTCTGAGATGCTACTTCTGGGCAAGACAGTTGATTCTACTGACGCCCGTAACCGCTTTGGATTGTCAGTGCAATATTACAGCTATCTATATATATACTTCCTCGTTTGAAGGCGAGCGCTGACCATGTGTGTTGCATTTGCCCTTATAGCGTCAACTTCATTGTGCCGCCATCGCAAGTTATAGCGACAGCGATTAGTACGGCGCAACAGATTATTTCCAATTCGCCTGATGCTGTTCAATCAACAAAACTTGGACTGCTACTAGCCCAGAAACACAACGCATCAGAGGCCGTGTTGACTCATGCATGGAGCGCGCATAGCAAGCAAGTTTACAAGGGTGATAATATCAAAGTACGTGTTTCATTGCATTTAAAAATACGTCTGACGACCTATAACTCGGGGTAATTGTCGTTCGCCTCGGTAGGAGGGACTGAAGGCTTTCACCGAGGTTTGTCATTTTAATTATTTTTATCACGGTCACGAAGGATTTCTGACTACCCGATTTTCTCTCGATCTTTCATCTGTATTAACCATGGACATCACAGAAACGTGCACCCATTTGGAACAACCCGAAGCTGTAAATATAGTTCAAGAAAGGCACCCCATTGTGGTGCCGTCTCTACTCCCAGAACTGATATATGTACCCCAATATCACCTGAATATCGTCAGACTGGCCGTGTTATAATAGCTCAGCGCTCGAGTGCTTGCTTCGTCAAAATTTATTTTCGATGCGCGATTTTAAATTAGACTGTAACGAAATCAAAGTCTTGTTGAGGCGTTCTCACTTTACTAGTAAGCATGTAATTACATTGCATGTCCTTGTCAAAATACAGGAGGGAGAGTATTCGCCCAGAAGTAGGATGCAACACCCCTTCGAAAGTCTTTAGAAGCATCATCAAGGGCGTTGCTCAATGCTTGGCCATCAGGCATGTATTGCATGCCTGCTGTAGTTCACAAAATAATTATATTAGATCAGTGCTCGAGCGCTGGGCGATGGTCAGCTGCGCTGGCTTTGAACGCTTCTAATCCCAAGACAGGACTTCCCCATATCGTACTAGAGGCCTCAATCTTTGGAATCACAAACGGTCTAAATTTGCGCTTTGATGAGAAGCATATCGTCGATACCCTTGTCATATAAATAGACATGAACGCCCGACTAGAGACTGCAAGTTGCGTGTATTCGCACCTTCAAAAAGAACATTCGCATATCGGATAACAATGTCTTCAATCAAAGTGATCTGGGCAACTAGAGACCTCATATGACCTTGCCTCCTTCCCCGTTGGGTGTGCAGGTCACGGATTCCCAGGGAATGGATCACTATCTGCTGCCTTTGTCTGCTGTGAGTCGATCCTGTAATCAGCTACACAGGATGTTGAGATTTATATTTCAGGAATAGATTACTGTGTGTGCGAAAGCACAAAAAGAGGTCTGTATAGCCTTTTGATCTAGACATAGTCATCTATATGGCCCTCTGTTCACAAACATGACATCAGTTTGCGGTATTGCAAAGCGGTTAGTAATTATATTGCATGACCCTGGTATCCCACGTCAGATGTTTCTATTCTTTTGCGGTAAGCTCTACTGCGCAACGCACGGCCAAGTATGCCGCCATTCCAAAGAGTATGCGCCTCGCCAAGAGAAACAGTTTTACTAGGCATTGTTACATTGAGGATTGCTCACTGGACACCCATCCAAGAGATGTAGGAGCAATTCCAGAAGCAGAGGCTCAGTCATGACCATCCGAAAAGATGAACCACTGCGACGGCGCGGGGCTAGACCATCTACATCGTCTGCGAATCCACGACACAATTCGGGACTATACAGTAGTGGAGCTACTGACATTGATAGATGTCAGTAGAACGCCGTGTAGGAACAATGTGGTACAGTCGCGATCTCGGTGTGGTGCATGCCGTTTACAATTTGTTAGCTCGCTCATAAGAGAACCCATTTGGAGGTCGATGCAAAGTGAAAAAAATGAGCATCAGTGGACTCGACAGCTGCTCGACGCGGCATGTGCTCTCAGTGTCAGGAAAGGTCAGTGATCCGAAGCAGCCCAATGGCCGGCATTCAGACTGATCACCAGATTGTATCCTAGACTTTGCGAGTGCCGGCACTCGCCGGCACTGGGAGACACCAGGAGCGATGCAACAGGTCAGTGAAGCACTCTGCAAGAATCAGAAAAACAAGCAACCTGTCAGTTGGACTCGGCAAGGCAGACAGCGGAGAAAGGGTCGCAAATTGCCGCAAGCATACAACCAATACATACTTATCAAGCGATATGTACGCGAGTCGGGCTGCCATGCACGAAGGTTTGCTTGATTCCGCCGCAGCAAAAGCGCTGCAAAGAGTTGTGTCCGACCTCCTCGCGCGAGTAATCGCTGAGAAAAACTCAACAACGAACCAACTCCTGTCGAGGTGCGTACGGACAGCTCCCGCAGGACTGTAAGCAGAAATAAGGCCGGTCATACTAGCTGAGAGTACCAGAGAGATCTCAAGCAGAGATTGGCCAAGTCCGGACCTTCACGGTGGCTACATCTTGTCGCCGTTGTGATTGGACCTTGACTCGGCCAAAAAAAAAAAAGAAAGAGCACCAAAAGTTCCTAGTTGCTGATCGGGATTCTTTTCGAGGTTATTTCAGCTCCAAGGACGCCATTACAGAGCGGGTATTTTTTCGGACAAGCGAGGCAAGGGACTGCTTCAGCTGCAGAGGATGTCAATCCCATGATCGAGTCCCTGAGACGGTCTGTACAAGAGGGGAAAGACAGGAATTGACGTAAGAAGTGTACATCTGTATTCCCTATATTCGATGCAGGTTATGATCACTGTTGAGTCGAACCAGACGTTATTTTGGGGATCCACTGAGAAGTGAACTAGTAGCGGTGACTGGCCGTTTGCGAGGTTGACGTCGCCCTAGTTTCATTAGTTAGTTTGAATTGTGATAGTGAATGATGCAACTGAGGATAGAGGCAGAGCACCAAGAGAGCTGGAGACGGTTAAGAGGGTCGATGTAGAGACTTTATGGCTGTAGGTGAGTCTTCCGATTGCGTCAGATTTTCGGAAAATGCGCGGTGGGATGACCGTGAGAAGAAAGGACCCAAAGTTCATTTAACAGCAAGCCCAAACTTGGCGATGAACGACTCCGGGAAAAATCTCTCGTCAGCTCAGGTCTCCCCTGTACCTGCCCCTCAACCCACCAGTGCTTTTGAACGATGGCGACGAAAGGCTATGCTTGTCACTGGCCTCGGCGTATCCCAAGATGAGCGCCTTGCAGACCTGCAGGCGTCGCACATCTACAACTGCGAACAAAAGAAGGAATACCTAATGAATTACAGTCAGTATATCTGGCTCTGACCATCTTACTATTGTAACCTGTGCCTAATTTTCTACAGGCCCCATCGTTGTCTTCATGCTTAAGCACCTGAAGAGTTCCGGGTGTGAAGTGCCTGCATCGAACGTTCTCTGCGCACCGTGCGATATGACCAAGGCTGGCGGTTTCTCACCAGATCCTGGCGCGGTGACGTTATGTGCTGGCCACTTTTTTAGCGAACAACACATGGAAAGCACAATTACTCACGAGCTCGTACACATGTACGACCATTGTCGCTTCAAAGTGGATTGGTCTAACCTCCGGCACCATGCATGCAGCGAGGCGAGTCTAAATTGCGTGTTACATCCTTTGGTACTGACATCATCCTTAAGATTCGAGCTAATAATCTAAGTGGTGACTGCCGTTTCTCACGAGAACTTCGACGCGGGATTGTGTCATTTTCGAAACAACATCAGGTAAAAATTACTTGCGGTGGCGTGATAGAACAAATGTTCTCAGTTGTTCGCTTTACAGGCCTGCGTGCGTCGACGAGCGATAGATTCGGTTACTGCAAATCCAGCATGCCCGAACGAAGCAGCAGCAGAACGTGCTGTGAATGAGGTTTGGGAGAGCTGTTTCAACGATACACGACCTTTCGACGAGGCAAGTTGCATTCTCCTGCCTGCCCGAAATGTCCCTCTCACGATGTGGCTTTTTATAACCATCAGATATATTAATACTGATTGTCGTAATGGAGCGAGTGATGCAGTATATATACCGAGGCATTGCCAGTACAATGTGCATACTATTTCACAGCAAAGACATGGTGGTTCATATGAGCCAGTAGGAGATGGGGAACCGAAGTGCTAGGACTCAGGAGGAAGGACTCGGAGGATCGGAGTTGCGAGATCGTAAATGAAGTAGGGCTAGTCCCAGGCTTGATCCGCTTTCTGATTGATTGCGCGTGTTTGTTGTGTCGGAATATAAAATAGCTCACAGAAGAATGGATGTGTTGACGTACAGATTCTTTTCTCGCCGCTACTCTCCTCAACTAATTTACGAGTCGACTGCCTCACGACCTTCAAAATGTTCTCCAAACTCAGGTAAGCGCCTTGGAACAACTCTCTAGGACTGTTGCTTGACACCCTACCAGCCTCATTGCCCTCGTAGCACCCCTTGTATCCGGATTGGTTCTCAACGTTCCCCAGAACCCAACTTCAGGAGGTTCAGTCACCATTAGCTGGACTAACCAGCAAGGTGACCCGTACGTTCACGATTCATTCAAGCTATGTCTTCAGAATTCTTAGTTTCCTATCAGCTCCACATGGTCTTTCGAACTCGTCAACATCGCCTTCCACAATGCCTTTGCCATTGCCAACAATGTCGACCCTTCCCTCAATTCAATTACCATTACGCTTCCCGCTGTTCCTATTGGGTAAGTTTACCCTCGCTTTGTCGTTTCTCACATGTTCTAACATAGTACAGTGATGGCTACACGCTGGAGGCCGTCGACATTGGCAATATCACCAATGTTTTCGCGAGCACTGGAGACTTTTCCATTGCAAATGGCACTTTGACCTCTACAAGCTCTACTACCTCTTCTACTGCTACCACGAGCAAAGTTTCAACGTCAACCACCAGCGCAACGGCTACAGGCTCGGTCACGTGCGTCTTCTATTCTTACAGTACCTTTCCGCAGTCGCAATATAACTTTTGAATACACAGCAGCACTACCACGTCGGCTCCTTTCACTTCAGTAATTGTTTCCTCTACGGCTCCTGCCTCTAGCTCTACGGCTACCACCAGCACCGCTACAAGCGGCACTAGCTCTACCGTCACACCGACTTCCGCCGCATTGTCGTCGCGCATGAGCCTCGGTGGCTCCATCGGAGGATTCGCCGCTGTGATTCTCTCAGCCGTTGCTGGAGTGACTATGATTGCTCTCTAAAAGATTGGAACATTACCCCTCATATAGTCGAACAGTTAGGATCGAGTATATCCCTCATGACTCTTACTCCCATTGCTCTTTTCGTCATCTGGACTAGTGGACGGCTACAGATACCAGGATCTTTTTGTTGCTTCCTTATATGAACCATTGCGCCGTCTATATCTTGTATCCTTGTACGCAGTCTTTTTTGAGCGATATGGCAGACCATTCGCTTGTCCGCTCTTTTTCTATCACTGTGTATACCTATACCTGTCTGTTGTTTTAGTGTTCTGCATCAACTTGTTGACTGATGTCACAAAAAGGTACTGAGCTGAGTTTGGCGCTGATGGATTTAAGAAGGTAAAGGTCCAGTTACCTTGCTCACCATCTCGTGTTTTTGATTTGTGGCTAAGTATAATAGTCCAGGTAGAGAACTAACGCTTTCTTCATCACTGTACACTGTGCAAAAAATAGGTAGGATAAAAAAGGGTGTCAGACGTAGCATACTGTCCTACCTAGGTACCAGAATACCCTACTTTCCCTGGACCCCGAAAAATTGGGCACGGTGCAACGTAGCATAGATTCGTCCCTCCTAATACCCTAGCGGCATATAATGGTCCTTCCAAAGACCCTAGCGGCTTATTATGGTACCAAAGCGCCAAAAAAAGTTACCATTTTCATGTCCGAAAATTCATAATATTTGCTGTATACTGAGGTACTAACGGTAAAGTATAGTGTTTCGGTAAGTATCAAAAATCTGTGCTTCCTACCGTAGGTTGCACCAAAAAACATTACTTCTCTTCTCGAAGAGGCTTAAAATCGCGAATCTGAGAGAAATGATATATTTATTGGTATTGATATAGACACGCTGCATTGAGCCGTAGATGAATTTAAAGAGCTATCTACTCCTGGTCCTCCTCTGCTCTGTTCCAACTATTACGACGTAAGATTGCTTTTGGAGCCACTCATATTGAACTTACCATATTGAATAAGCAACATGATGGACCTTGCTCTCGTCAGTGGAGCAGCTATCGAGGGCTTGTCCTTCCTTCGAAGAAAACACCTGCAAAAAAGCACGAGAGAGGGGGGGCAGAAAGGTAAGGAAACATACCGATATCGTCCCATAACTGCATGCGTATCATAGTCGTCAGGCGATCTAAGCGCTGGGGGAAAGTCCAATACCATTATGCACAGCTACTGTTGCTTGACGCGCGAGAGGCATATCTGCAGGCAGCACGGTAGCGTTGGACTTATCGGTCCATGCGACCGGCAAATTCTGTGGCTTACCTTTGGGAGGTGAATAGTCAGGGTGCTACTTGGGTGCTACTTCATAGAGGAGGATAAGTTCAATAAAGCAAAGATACGTGGATGTAGACATCTTACATTTATGTTCGCTTCCGCTCAGAACGGCTCAGTGAGGGGCCCTGTACAACTTGATGTCATTTCACTGTGCAACATTTCCGGGATTACTTATGGTACGCACCATACCTGCCGGATGTCGTGCATGTATGCGCTGCCATCGGCGGGGAACTGATGCTGGGGATAAACGGCACAGAGTAGGGCTGTGTTGTCGCCCACAACGTCGTTATTTAGAGCCAGGTGTTGCAATACCGCAAACTTGGCGCCGCATTCGTGCATACCTTGCTCCTCCCGTGTAATATTTGAATCACTGTCGACGGTCGTCGTCGGTGGTTAGATCTAGTAAGCAAGGATGGAGTGCAGAACGAGGTAAGCCTCTTCGACTAGTTGGTAATGTTCCGAGACCGCAGAGATGAGCCGGTGGATGGCATCCACTGATCACTGCCGTGCCCAGAGTCAACGTAAAACTGGGTCGACGTAAGCAAAACGGGTAGCGGAAAGATATGATACGTACGCACCTTTCTCAATGCTTTCCTCAAGCTCCCCTGGTTTACGAAGGCCACTTCTCCATGCGTGCGACATTGCTAATGGCGCGGAATGGGGTGGGTCCCTTAATTGGTACTTTTGAGTTGGGGACGTAGATGAGGTTGTCCTGGGTAGGGGTGGTGAGACGATCTCCTGTCCAATTTGTCAGTAATTTCAGATGTGAGCCGACTGACATATGGTGAAGTCGGTTATTCCCTCCCTAAGGTGAGTATATGCTAGCTGTAGGTGAGTATATGCGCATTATAGGTGAGTATATGCGCAGTATATAGCAGTATATAGAACTTAGCAAGGTATATATGGCATCAGAGGGACTCCTGGCCGCTTACGCCTTAGGATCTTGGCGCACTGACCGACGCATAGTCAAAGTCATTGGAGGCCACAAAAATGTATCACTGGAGGACGCAAAGTCGACTCCAGAGATACTCGGACGACGCAAAGTCAAATCCGAGACCAGGGACTTGATGAGAGATGTTATTACAGCCAAGGTTCGGGCGGCGGAGGGGAGAACATGGTGGTTAGGGACAGAGAGGGGATGGATGTGACGCGTGACGGAATACTCACATGATCAGTCGCGTCGCGCTTCTTCGGCATTCCCCGGGCCCAAAATATCACACAAGTCCCGCGCACCTTGTGCGTACCACTGGCTCACTCCTCTCCCTGCAAAAATATGCTACATGCCGTGGTCTGTACAACGCAGCTCGAACGTGCATGTCTCAACATGCACGTAGGATACCCGCTCAGTCTTAGTCTAATGCAGGCATCAGTGGGTGGCTCAGTGCTCGTCCTGTGACTCGGAGCTGCTGCCATGGGATGTCAGTGCATCCGCGCACCTCCCGCCACGCGCCAATGTCACTGCCTTTTCTTACATGCCGCGGAATGCTTTGCCTGAGCATGCGTTTGAAAATCGACGGGTTTTCGGTGGATGGCGCGTCCATTGCATGAAAGACGTCTTTGTGGCGGCGCTCAGAAATTCTGCCTACGTACATCCTCGAGACTACGGAAACGGAAGAAAGGGTATTCATATAGTCCAGTAGCTAATACATGCCGATTGTAGGTAGAACATTATACAAAGCTACTCATTCCGCACCCCTCGCGGAATAAAATCACACGTTATGGATCCCACCGTACGCGCCATCCACGCGTTGAGCGAAGCGCTGATCATGGGCGTACCCAGCGGACGTTGATATGTCCCGCATATATTTTCACCGACTTGTCGTCCTACACCCATCTAAATAGTCCGCCGTCGCCATTCTTTGCTTACTTACCCATCCACTCTTGAAAATTGATTTGATTTGTATAATTATTAATCACAACTGTACTATGTACTGTGCAACAAACTGAGAAGCTTTGGACATGCTAGATGCTCACGGCTACCTCTCAGGGCTTCCCCGGCTCCCATCTGGTGTTAAACATTAGAAGTAGTATTTTTTATTACCGATGTACCAAATAAAGCTGCATGGGTACTGTAATTTGCCACGTTCAAAAGCAATAAATATTACTGTGAGATCAAAATTTTGCTTGTATTAAACGCCATAATTGAGCAATCCCTGAAAGCAGGAAAAATCCATGCTGTGGAAACTACCTCGGAAAGCACTATTATCCGGTCTGGGGATTATTTGCTACCCGTGTATAAAAAAATCCTACTTGGGTAGCAAAATAAGGTACCTATTTTTTTTACAGTGTGTATTAGCTGGAATACTAAACCATGACATCTGAGTACTCTGTTTGAAACTGGCTTACTGATTGTCTGAAGCCGGAGTGAGGCGAGACGCAGGGATCTTGTCATACATTACCATTCAAGTTCTTTAGTTCAGATGATAAGTTCTTGTGAGTAAGTTAGAGTGTTGTATTACATGAACCTAATTTTTGTGAACTCCCCACGCCGTAAGCCAATGGTCCAGACCTCGAGATATATCCATTCAACTTCCGGCTAGAGTGGCTCGAGGCAACGGCCTCAACCGTCAGTGATTCTCAAAAGAGGCACAAGGAAGCCATATATATCATACTTCTGTCAGGGGATATGGACTAATTTGGGTTATGTGGCCCCGCTTGCCATCAATTGTTCAGGGCTCTTGCAGCGCTCAGTATCCTTCTGCAAGCATGCGACCTATTTCCTGACCACTTAGGACGATTGATAACCCTAGCACCAGCTCACAGGATTTTCTGTATCATTTTTCTGATTTTTTTTTTTCAGAAGGCATGGCATCCAACCGGCTGGCGAGCACACCATCAACACACCATGGGTTTCATTGACTCCCGTTATTACGGAACAGACGGTGTTATGATCAAGCTGTGGGCCCAGTGGTCTCAATCGACTGGCCTCTGTAATTTTGTAAGGTGCTCACTTCTCGAACAGATGGTGTGTATTCCAGCTGATTGATCTACTTCGACTTGACTAGTTTATAATTTTCTGATAGAAGGTGAATGTGTGAATAGATTTCTTCAACTTTGTCTATCAATTCCCACCTCGGCTCACTTCGCGTCGAATGCGAGCCACTCTTCTCCTGATCGTCGGACTTCAATTTTGCTGATAAAAATAGTTAGGATATTTCGGTGAGCTTCTTGCCTAAGTATGTGATTTGTACTGAGGTGTCCAACTCAGATTCAGGTGACGATGCGACTTGAAGACGGGCTCGCATGTATACATACTCGAACTTCAAGCCACGTCGACTCTCGTCTTCTAATATTTGAACAGTATCTAGTATCGTGTTTGCGATTTTACGCTTCACGACGAACAGCGCTAGCCGATTATCGAGACACGCTGGGATATCTTCACAAAGAATTTCTCAAGGTAGCACTTCTCCTTCATTCACATTGGAGATCTCTTATCGCGTGGGAGACGTGATCTGCGTACCGACGGCTGAAGGTTGCGGCGTCCAGCTTCATGACCCCGCTGATTTATGGAAAACGTTTTCATGCCATCCTTCAACAAATTTGTTGATAAATTGGATAGTTGCTAATATTCTTGGCAAGAAATTCCACCCCAATCCCTCTACCGCTTTCTCGGAACGTCTCGGATTATTCCGTCAAAGCTCGCTACATGAAAACATTTTCCCCGCTTCATTTGACAGGAAAAACAGGCTTCAGAAGCAAGGTCCACGGTGTGGGGATTTAAGGATTCGCTTCGGAAGCCTAGGATGGAACGAGTCCGCCATGTCATGTCGCGATCTGGGAATGAAATACCAATCTTTCGGTCAAGCATGGCGATATATATTTCCGCCGTGATTGCCAGAAAGTCACAGTCGCTAATCATGATTCATCCTCAGTTGCGGTAGGACCACTACATTATCTCACCCTTAATAGTAAGCATGTACTCCTTACGTTCCATCTGCGAATGTTGAACGGGATTTATGAGTGATTGCACAAGATAGGCCATACTTATCACCGAGGAGATTTTGAAAGATTTTCTATTTCCGCCGCTGTCTCGATTTGTGAAAAGCTTTAAAGCAGCAGTGACGAGTGCACTGAACGCGCATGACATCTTGTTGCGGCAAAAAATCTTCAAAATTTCCATGACTCCACAGAGATCTAGTTATAATACTATACATATTGCACAATAAGCATACTTTGTGACTCAAAATTACTTTTATTGACGGTATATGTCGCAAAAACACCACGGGGAAGAAGTGGAGTATCTTATCGACCTTCGGAACATGGTGATTCTGAGTCGAAGCAAAGGTGCTCTGGGCCGTGTTTATTTTTGAACATCCTAAGTTCTAACAGCGCCCATCCGATGGAAGGGGCGTTCCTTGCGGCATGCCTACAGCTGAATTTATACAACATGCCATTCTATCCTCCGTTATACATGCGCTCTGCTCATTCTTCTTATAGGTAAGTAGACTCCACGGTTGAAGAAGAGTGATTTTGTTGCGATGAGCTGGCATTGCAGCCGACAGCTTCGAAACACTAGACAGATGTAATCAACGTCATGAGTGAATAGTATCAGAGCTCGAGGCGGAAGGTTCTACGGAGTGCTTGGTCATTAATTAGGAGATCCAAGCCAAACCGCCGCTGATTGACTTGATTTTGGAGTTTCGGAAGAACGAAGCCAGGGGTCGAGCGGTCCACAAGTTATTAGTGATTCCAGATATCATCGTGTTCCACTAACGTTCTAGCCGAGGTATTATCTTTAGGGCCGTATATATTTAGTGGAGGCCTGTACTTCTTAATCTCTAACCTCTCTCTGCCAGAAAAGGACTTGGTCAATATTGACCAGGATCAGGAGATGATCCGGACACCAGGCCATTTACCAGGACCCTGAGGGCTGAGGTTAACGAGTAGTGGAACAATTACGCTATACGATCACGGTAGTTGCGTTGAATAACGCAATAGCAGTGAGAGAAATCTTAGCCTTGATTCCTAATCCTGGCCTGATCATTCTACACTTATATGTCTGAACTAATCACCGCATTGAATAATGTTTCGTCATATTTAAGCTTTTCGTTCATTTGCCTAACTTGTCGCGTCAGGCGACATATTGCTGTGTTGCTTGGACTTGCTGAGACTCCGGCTGCTTTCATGACCTTCTCTTGGTCACCGGTGCCGCCGTGGCAAACATGAATTAAAGCAGTAATTCCAAGGCAGGTATCAAGTTACTTTACTTGACATAGATAGATGAATATAAAAGTGTCCTGTCTGGTCTATTCTTAAGCAGTCAATTTTTGAAGCGTAATCCCGTACCAAGTATCAAATGTTACTAGGATGCGAATTGGATGCGAACATCTTGCTTTCAAAAAATGATTTTGAAGTAGGGATCTAAGTATAGATCCGACAGCCATCCTGGTAGTGGCTGGAAACGGCGGTTTATGTGTACGCCCTAACGTAAATAATTCTGGGCACCTGTGATGTTGTTTTAATCCGGAATCAATGCATATACGCCTTGATACGAATTCGTCGGCGTGCCGGATTCTGGGTAAATATTTCCATTCTTGGCTAATGCTTAAAACACAAATGCGCAGAATGTAAGTAAAGCTGTAGTCACCGATGGGCGGCTGAACATGCAGTTATCGGCATATTGAGCCAACACGGTGCATACTCTCGAGCCCCACGGAAATTACACAGCTCTCGAACTACAGAACTCCAACGGCCCAGTCTACCCCCGCTTTTGAACGAGCAGTAGAGATTTCTGGGCTTTCTGGGTAATAAGTGCCCGAGAGACTAACACTTTAGGGTACGACGTACAACCCAATTCCCGTCTTAATTTCCGCTGCCAAGCGAAAGCGATAGAAAGACCGGCCGAGACAAGAATTGGGAAAGCAGCTTTTGTACTGCGGACTGCTAAATTGTGCCAGGTGCTACAACGACAGACTTTGATATGATGGTCAATCAACGCGACTCGGACACCGGGGGTTCGAATTAGAGTTTGAACCATGCACGAGAGTAACAAGTAATATTCATCTGAAGCTAGCCTGAATCTAGGGCGATGATCGCTGGGGAGTCAAATATCTTCATCAAGAACGCGAAGCTCGTAAGAGACGGTAACCTCTGTTTCTTAGGAAGTGATGTATCGTAGCCCCTTGAAAGATATAAATCTCAGATTGACCGATCAATGAAATGCGGCGCCCGCTTTCATCAGATGCCCGAGGTTTATGGGCCAAAGAGCATAAGCGCGTGTCGATGTCTAGCTGGGGGGTCGGCTGTAGTCAACCTCCGAGGGTCCAAATAATATGCGCATTGAGACTGCAGAAGGAAATCGAGTATGAATATGGCCACGTACTATGCTCTCATCAAGAGGTTCCCGGGGATGTCAGCTATTTCGCATCAGTTGCCATTTACTTCAATAGTCACTGATTAATGTACGTCTTGGAAAGTAGGGGGAGTACGTCGCAGAAGCAATCATGTTGTACAGTCAGTGCGTGGATGTCAGCGTGGAAAGTAGTATGCACTCCGAGTTGGATCCCATTCTGCACATATTAAATACTCATATCCGTTAGCTTTCAATTCTGAGTGAAAATTATTCTGTTGGGTCACTTACTTAAAGCAATTGATGCTGGTGAATTGTAGTATTCGCTCTATGAACAATGGAGGGAATATATTTTGCAGATGAAATTTTCGGAAGTCGTTATGTATTTATCCCAGATGCTTGACGTGACTGAACTATGTGCAGCTCATGACTCGCTGCTACAAGCCTGAAATCCTCGATATCAGACGCTGATTTATGTACCTACCTGTCTATTTGCATACTGTGACCATTCAATATTCAGGAACTATGCACAGCCCCAGCGTGTCAACAGTATTTCAGGGCCTTGACACCACTTCAGCGTTGATGGAACAACATCGGGGATACGTAAACGCAAGTATGGTCTGACCGTGAAATCTATAGATGTCCGAAGGCCCACATCCATTTTGAGAGAGCGGGTGTGTACAAGTTTTGTACCGTCAGCGACGTAAATATAGCCCTTAATGCAAGCGCACCAGCAGCTCGAAATCAAGCACAGCGGTTCGTCTCCATTCGCGAGAGTAACAGGGAGAATCAGAGATCCGGATCGACAGGAATGGTGTCGAGAAGTTGCCCAAAGGGAGCGAAACTTTTGGCGTTGCGCCCACATGGCTAAGAACTTCGAGCGGGGATGCAAAGAAGCAGCCAAGCATGGGATATTGTACGACTAAAAACCATCCAAGCGGTAACGAGCATTTGACCGGACTTCTGTCGGAAGCTGGTGCGAGGTGGAACTTCAAGAGAGGAAGGATAATCGATAAGGTGATTCGACGGATGTATGACCCCCCAATTGTGGTGATTCTTCTAGTTTTTGTATCACAGAGAACTTGAAGTGCTCAGCGCTGAGTGGCAGTGGTTGAATTTTGAGAATGTTGACGCGGACCACGGCACGGGAGATTTGTGATGACGGCACGTGCGCGCTGACGGAGCGGACAAGTTGGGCGGAGCTGAGTTGGACCAACTTATATATGGTTCCTCGACTGTCCGCTGCGTTTGCTTCTCGACTCCCAGCATCCTTCTCCTTTGCCTTCTTCTCAACAACGGCTTCTTCTTCTACTCCCTCGGATTTTCAACGTCGCAAAATGAGCATCAAGCAATTGGTTGACGTTCGTGCACCTCCGCCATAACTTGGGAATTGGAAGTTCATCACTATATGTCACCTAGGACTCGATCTCCGGCAACAAGGTCGCTATCTTTTCCAAATCGTACTGCCCATATTGCAAGAAGGTCA
Source organism: Hypholoma fasciculare (assembly GCA_016801325.1). NCBI lineage: Eukaryota > Fungi > Basidiomycota > Agaricomycetes > Agaricales > Strophariaceae > Hypholoma > Hypholoma fasciculare. The sequence goes on along the minus strand of JAEKIV010000131.1, from coordinate 34,680 downwards.
AGAAGCTGTTCGCTGAAGAGTTCCCTGACGTTGAACCGAAGATCTACGAGTAAGCTAGAACATACATATCACAGTATTCGTGTCCTTACAATGCTCTCAGGCTCGATGAGCTTGACGATGGCTCTGCTATCCAGGAGTACCTCTACCAGAAGACTGGGCAACGCACTGTTCCTAATGTTTTTGTCGGTGAGTATAAAATATGTACTATCAAATCAAACCCTGATGGTTATCCCAAAGCCTCCAAGCACATCGGTGGTCAGTCAATTGGTCAACGAAATGAATATTCTCTGACGTTATAATTCTCAGGAAATGATGATACCCAGGGCCTTTTCAAACAAGGAGAACTCAAGAAACTCATTACAGGCGCGGCGTGAGGATACCCTGGCCCTTCAGACTTGCATTATTATTGACAGTCCCGCTTATTATACGTATCAGTGCTCCGGGATCCAATTTATAAGACTTGTTCATATGTAATATTGTGTATTCCATTTGGTGTGAAATTATGCAAACCGCTGCAGTATTTCAAGCGCTCGATTTCAGGCTTCAGCGCTTCAGCACTCAGCCATGGGTCGGTATGCCACATTGGACAAGATAAGATCAAGATGATCTTATCTTTTATTGAATAGCCGACGTGGCGTCACGGTGACGGTAGCGCTGGCAGCTTCTTACTCTTCGAGTCTCGACGGTCGACCACCCACTCGCAAAATATTCAACTAGCAAAGGCGATACATCTCAGCTGGACTGGATTCGTGCAGAATATCCTGAAAATACCATGGCACGCGTTCACCGAGTTACTCTGACTGCCACAATACTCGCGGTGGCATACTTCCTGACTTTCTTCAACTTTTTGTCGGTACCTCTGTTGGATAGTGGGATAGCCGAAAAGTTATTGCCTGTGGTACGCATACGATGAATCCCTAAGTGTGTTGTCCCGTCTGACTACTCCTTCACTTCATAACCCGTCTTCATCCACACTGTTTTGATCACTGGCGCCGAATCCAGCTACCCTGGTGGCTCCTCGTTTCATTTGGCTCCTACTGTTTATGGTCCATTGGCATGGGTCTAGTGACTCTACGCGAGTGCCCAGAGGCGTATAATGAACTTCTTGGGGTGAGTACTTACTTTTGGGGTTTCACTACTTTATTTTTCGGCTTTTGGATGTTTACACTGGAGTGAAATCGGAATGTTATCCGAACACTTTCATTAATACCGCCTTTGAAAACTCAGACCTTACCGTCCTCCAGGATGTATCATGCCTTCATGGGATATGCATGCAGTTGCACACGTTTTGAAAATGCCTGTCATCTCCTTCAGGTTGATTCATTCTTCACCAATTTATTTGGGGATATCACTGCTCATCCAGAAACCGGACTCGGAGTATCAAATGATATCACTGTCGAACTTCTTCACAAGCGGCACATCTTTTTACTTTTATTTTTATTCCTTTTTCCCAATGAAGCCGAGGCTATTTAAGAATCTATTGACTTATTCGCGTCTCCACGTAGGAAATTGCAAAGGCCAAGAATGACCTCAGGATGAAGGGCGTCACCGTAGACTGAGCAAAGTCTTTCTGTGAAGTAACTTATAATACATGTCAACGACGATCTTTGGATTCAAAATATGTTTCGCCGAAAACATATTTAAATTGTATTCATTTCGATCGTGATCAGCACAACCCCTACGTTAACGCTTTGCAGGCCGAGATGCAAAATCAAACGTAATCGTTACCCCTTCAGTTCACTGAAATACCGACGCCTGCGTGAGCGCCCATCGCTTTGTATGGCGCACAGAATACTTTCTCATCCCCGGTCAATGCACAGGCACTACGTCCGATGGTTACCTTCGGCCAACTATATTGCCGATAGAAGAAGGAATACTCCCTATTTGCTGCTTAGTCGCCGTTATAGTTCTGTCAACAATACCCAAGCTGTCAAGGAAAGAGAGCGCTCTGCCCACGCACCAATTGTCACTAATTGCATTATTTTCGGTCATTTGACAGTCAGTAGACGCTATCAGCGCTGTACAGCCATATCCGCATCCGCGAGCCACGCAGCTTCTTGCTATAAGCAGAGATCTGAGCATTACCATGTAGGCATCGCGACTTGACCGATGGAATTGCACAAGAGCATGAGGATCGGATGGCAAAGAAGCAAAGTGGGCGACATCGGACGGGTACTATCCTTTTTCCGGTGGTGGCTATCTCAGGTGGATAGGAAAGGGTAGTAAGGTGATGTGTGCCATAACTACTATGATGTTAAGACATTTCAACCAAGGGTCGGCCTTGCTCTGGACAATTTGGCTCCATACATGTTTATGACAGGTCAGGGATATCCCCGCTCTTTTCTACGAATGGTTTGTACTGGTTCAACTTACTAGCCGTAGCTCCGTGCAGTCTTGCCAGCTTTCACAGTTACTGAATATCTTGGTAACTGTCCCCACACATACAATCACTTTGCGTTAAACTTCTACTATCTGTGTAAGGAATCAGTGAGCCTTCGGTGATACAGCAACCTGCTTTACTAAATTTTAGTCACCATCCTTATCTGTGTATGCGAAAAACTTATAACTTTTATGACATCTCGACACCTATTCGCTCAATTCATTGTTCAGTTCAATGACGTCAGGAATTGCAAATAATTAATAAGACTCCACCTCTCCATCGAAAAAAGACTGAGCAGGTACTCAGTTGTCCGATACAAGAACAACATCAAATGAGCACTTTTAATTTCAATGAAAGCGTAAGGTCACAGGTCTAGTCTTATATAGTATACTCACGAGCTTCCAAAATTTCACGGACTATTTATCTGCGTGCATGTGTGAACGACAGTAGGAGGTCATCATTCTTCAATTGCTTCTGGAGTATATTATGAAGGAGTGCAAAGGGTACTTTTCCTGAAATTTATGTATAACGCTCTGACAGGCATGTCCGTCTCCAATGTAACGCATGCGGCACCATGGAGTGGAATACGTACTCCATACAAATCCCGATAGAGCGCTGCTTGAGCTTGAGCTTGATTCTCCTGTCTGCGCAATATCTCTGCAATAGCGGCTCAGAATTTCCAGAACCTCTGGCTATGCCAATAATAAACCGTATGATGAATTCGAGTGCTATCTGAGATAAATGGCTGCTCTGAATTACGTATCCTATTGTTTTTCAGATAAAATACCTTCGCGGGAACTGAGTGAAGTAGGGGCCTGTAGGGGCAGTTCCAAGTTCAGCCTGATCTCGATCTCCTGCCCTGTGGTTTTTGGGTTCCGTAACCATTTTTTTGACGTTCATGATCTGGGATGACTTGTTTACTTATTGACGATGTATGCAGCGTAAAGCCTCCCAATCCCAAATGCCTTTAGACGCCCAAGAAGTTACGCCGTGAATAAAACTCCAATAGTTGTGCGGCCACCGCTGGACCCCGAATAAATTCGTGCGTTTGAAACCGACAAAAGCACCTACTGAACGACATAAATGAGCCTTGACTCCCGATATAACTGTCTAGTCTTTCAGTTGGATGCTGCAACCGGCACGTTGAAGGGGTTGTAAGAAAAGGACAAGAAAGTAAGCAAGTTTTCGGTATACTTGCCTTATTTTAATTTATTGAAATCATCAGCACTCTTAGAGATCGAGTCCATAGTAGGTATATGTATTGCAAAAAAATTGTAAGCCTGAGAGTGTCAAAAGTGTAGTCCGAAGAAAAGATTAACGCATGGTAAACTGTCCGGGGTACGTACTGTATCATCATATAAGTGGGGGCGTGAAATTATCCAACCTATGGCGTGCCGCATATGCGGCAAGCATGAGCAATAAAGGAGAAACAATGGGCAGCTGTATACCAAGGAATCTGCGTGGTTATTTCATTCCATCCGAGTTTGGATGTAAGCTCGGAAAGCTATGAAGCCTTCTGTTGTTCACAGGTCGTGCGGATGATGTCAAGAGGCTACTGCCTGAGTGTTCTTGTCCTACGTTTAGTTGCATCTGGCCGAACTGTGAAGCAAGGTCATAAGCAGTCGAAGGGCGGGGCGTTTTGGAGAACGTCGTAATTGAGTGCATGGCTGGAAAAGGGGCACCGGGGTACGGTACGGAACTGGCCGTAACTTTGAACACGGGCATAGCGGTAGCCGCATTAGACATTGGAGAGATCATGGAGATGGACGAGCTAGGTTTGAGTTTCCTGACACTCGGGACAAGCGTCTCTATCGGATCCAGGAGCTTTTGCAGCGCAAACAAGCACATAAAAGCGTCATTGCCGGCATTGTGTAGCATGCAGTGTGGAAGAACTAAAGGAGTGGTTTGTACTGCCGGCTGCATTTTATCTGATCCCAAGGTACCGGGAAGCGTCAAGGAATACAGAAGGTTCTCAAATGAGAGGCTGGAACCAGATATGCGGGGGCGGTCACACTTCGGATCTTGCATAACTCCACGGAGTCCACTAGAATACAGCGAGCGTTCATAGATCATAGTATCAATGACCAGCATGTTTAGCGGAAGCTCTGCGCGAGAAATTAGGTAGAAGGTCATAAATATCGATGTCTGTAATAAAAGATTAATCGGGACCTACTTATTTTCATCTCTTCAAACCGCGCAAGACTACTTGATATATTGTGACCGACGAGAACGAGTTGATTTAGAGTCGTTTCCGAATTTGGACTCGCTAGACTACTTTAAACCAGTTCACCGGGGCCTCAGAACGATATTTCAGGAGAGGATATCCCGACACACCTGAACACGGCCTGGATGATCTGGGGCAGTTTCGCCTTAGGAACGAGCTGACTTTCGCCGAACTGAAGATCCAAGTTAGATGGATTTCATGGCCAACACTCCAGAAATAAACATACCGCATACTGGAAGAGACGTCATCATGATCAGAGTATGCATCGTGTATGTATCACTTGGACAGATAGTTATGATAGACATACCTTCCAAGGGTGATTTGGAGTATGTTTGTTGACAGCTTTATCAGCATACTCAGCAACAATATAATGCCCCTTTCTAGTCGATAGCATTCAGCCGCAAAATCGTAGAGAGTCGGATCTAAATATGTCCAACCTGTAATTGGTGTCAGGAAGTGGTGGCCACTGTCCCATCCTGGCATATTCCAAAAATAATGTATGGTTGAATCTTCACAGTCCAAAAGGAAGGTTCTACAACTCACGTTTCGAGATGAGCACATCGTACTGCCGCATATCCCCACTCTAGAGCACTTTTTTCATTCCTTTCACTCAACTCGAAAGAAATAGCCAAAAATGTCTTGTCTTTCTGGTCCCAGATTTCTTTGATTGTTCTGGGATCTCCAACTTTGATGCGAGTCTTAACAGCAGAAAGAATGACCGCAGGCAGAGTTGAGTGAAGTTTCTTATAGGACGGATAATCTGCCACATGACGGAGATGCCTAGCAGCAGTCTCGAACGGAGTAACTTGCAGGATATTTGGTGCTTGAGGGAGGGTCTCGCCAAACCTATGAAGGTGATCAGCGTCTGTATTGCCGGAATGGAGCACATGTCGTCACAATTTTTCATGGGTAGAACTTACCTCGTCTTAATCATCTTAATAAAGGCACCAATAGAGTTGAGACGCGTAACAATATGCGCTCTGCCTGATATTGCATCTGTAACTGTGATGACAGGCCACGAAAAGGCGAGAAATGCTTCGAACGATTCAAACAAGTGTCCCCATGATCGATCATACCTATAATAGAGGTGATAGGTCAACTCTAGGACGCCCGATTCATTTGGTGGAACACTCGCCAAGGGACATTTTGTATTTGGAAATAGCCAATATACGCAGAGTAAACCTGCAAACGTCATGTTCAAAATCAGATCTATGAGCGGCAGAGAGTGAAGTCACAGAATGAAGGTCGTATTCCCAGCCTCTGGGATCTACCAAGGTGAAGTCGGTCATCGCTTGCGGCCACAGTGGTAAGAGGAGAAAGCAACCGGAGGCTGACTTAATTGAAGGGCGGACAATGGGAAGCCGCGGCGCTTACGACATAACTGGTAGGTATCATGCCGCATCTCCCTCTTGTTACCGCTGGATGCATGGACGGTCCAATGGGATTCTCGGTTCTTCACTCAACGAGTCCGCCATCAGCTTCGCGTTTGCCTGGAAGTGAACTCGACAGGAGTGTATGCTTCCATTTACTAAGTACCACTGTACGTGGGCCTTCCGGTTGGGTGTACATGAGGTGCCAGCTTGGGAAGGACAAGCTTGCTTCGAAATCGACGATCTGCCTGCAGCAGACAGTGTTGAACAGATGCAGAATGTTTTGCCGCCGCTTATACAAGTCTCTAATTATATGACGCTATAATTGCCATTTTTCTGAGTACCCACTGAGGGAAATACTTTTCTGATTCAGGGTCGACGCATCTTCAAGACAGAAAGATAGGAAGGATGTCAATAATACGGAAAACGCGAAGAGGTCGATAATTACAAAAATAAGTGGATAACCTTTCACTTGAGCACCCAGGTGTGCAATCAAAAGATGAACATGTGCATCAGCGGCAGCGGTGGCCACTTCGGAAGACAGATACATTTAAACCCTTATGAACCCTGGGTAGACGACTTTGATCCACACATCCATTACTTGGTCAGTAACATGTCTAGGGATAAATCAATCTATTCTCTTGTTTTGACAGTGCCTTGCCGGAATACATACTTGGAAAGCAATCATACGACAAGGTATTCGTCGGCGGTGATAAACGCGTCGACGGAATATTCTGGTACCTCGTCGCTATTGATTTTATCAATAGATCCAATGGCCACCCCCGCCAGGCTGCCTTGGCCAATGAAGGAAACTTCCACAGGGAAAAAAGCACCAACGTCTACTCCTCCCACGTTGAATATGAGGGATCCAGTTTTACTTTCATCCGATGCCGAAACAACTGGGATGGACCAAGCAAGAGAGTGAGAAGATGGATCAAGGGACCATTCACCCGAGTGGGAGGAAACCGTAGGATATGAGCCGTCACTGGACAAAGGGATGAGCACATTTTGAAGTTTGGTGGACTAGATAACTTACGGAAGGGGTATAGAGATGACGACATCGTAGAGAGTAATATGCCCATTTTCGAGCTCGTATTCAATGCTCACTTCGCATGTTCCATCGTTTGAGGGCGACGGCCAACAGTTTACTGAATAGATTCGTCATTAAAAATATGCACACTGTCGAGGTACCAGGCAGACATACTTGACAGGGGAACATTGCTTTCATCTGTGCCAGCATATCGCCACTTCAGCACAGCTAAACTCTGCCCAACGGGAAAAGCTCTTGAACTGTCTTTCAGTGCAACGACCCGCGGCTGCCCAGGTACAAATTTTGCAACATTAGGATGTTGCTTAAATTGAAGGCCGGCGCCGCCGAACTCGGAGTCAGGAGTAGCAAGAGTTATTCGGAGATGTGCATTGGCTGGATCCGTCACTTGCAAATTCATATCGCCTTTAATTTCCATTGATTGAACGCCGCCGTCGCGAAGTAGAGAGAGAGAAATTGCTTCTTTAATGATGATGTGAACACTGGAGAAGACAGGAGGATTCAGCGATGATAATAAGTCGAGATGATCTACAAATACCTTTCAGCCTCCACTTCGGGAAGGCTACCTCTACCACTGACTTTTTGTATAGGTGGAGCATGAGACACAGGCGTTGGAAGAGAAGGCTCCGAGTTGTTGGTGTAGTCCAACACGTCGCCGCCCAATGCATCCAATAATTCTGCTTGCTTAGTCTTTTTTGAACCAAGTTTCATACCACTGCCCTTGAAAGCGGGACTGCGCGCAGGAGCGGAAGACGTTGTAGTAGTGAGGCGGGAGGTGGATGATGTGGATATATCTGGAGCTTCATAGCGAGGAATAGAAGAATAGCCCGTAGCGCCTCCTCCCAGATAACTATTACCTCCTCCTCCTGTGGCGCGTCGTTGCTGCTCTCGTCGCTGCATTTCGAGCTGTTTAGCACGACGTTTGAGTTCCTCTTTGGCCTCTGCTTCTTTGTTCTAGAGCAACCAGAATCAATATGCATCTGACATTGAAGGCCACAGCGCATACCCTTGCAATAATCTCTTGGATCTTCTCTTCGTGGCTCTCCATCTCAAGCACGCTGCGAACCTGCATCAAGTTGACGTTCTCCCGATATCCCAGGCTGACAATCTCGTCGAAAGCTCCCAGCAGTTCGAAGGCATTTTTGGAAATCTCGCGTTCATCCGCGCTGCGGCACATATCAGAGACGACACGAGCAAAGAGATGCAGTGTATCAATATCTTGTAAGATATTGGAAGCCTTGTTGGTGATCAAGAGAATATAGAGATCCTCCAGCGGCTGATAAACATATCGGACTTCTGCCGTTTCGACAGAGGTATGCTGAGTATTTGTTGGGATGAGTTTGGGGAATGACGCGAGAAGAGATTCGATTCGTGTTCGCGACATATCGCGAAATTGGCGAGAAATAACAGCTAGATGTGATACTTTGCATGAGTATGCCTTTTCAGATAATGAACAGCGATCAACCTTTCCCGCCTTTCGTGCATATCGACGCTGCCAATACAACCTAGGAGACATCAACTCGTACGTCACGTCGATACCAGATAGTGCAACCAACCATGCTCTCTAATATTCCCTAGTTCAGTGGCAGATGAGAGCGCCAAGATTTCGTTGTTTACGTTCTGCAATGGGTGGCGGTGGATGGGGTCAAGCTGGCGGCTACCGTACGTGTCAGTGACTTGCACCAGGGCAGCAATTCATCACGTGCCGCTAATGCTCGAGCCTCGCTGCTCGACGCTCGTATTCAACGGTGACTCAATCGCTCCTTGCACCTTCAATTAATGGATCTACTTCAGTTATATGATGAAGAAATTAATTGATCTGCTTTATTTATATAATGAAGAACTGGAATACTTTTGATACCTATTGGCAAGTGGTAGTAACAGAATTCAGAAATTTAACAGAAATTCGATGAACAAATTTATGTAAAATAAACTGAAACTATTAAAAGTACTTGCAGGCACGGTAGACAGTACTTGACGCATACACTGTCAGAAAATAAACGAGTGATATGAATGTATTCCGTGCATTTGCGTACATAGCGGTCGCACTTGACGGGGGGTCTTATGATGCAGACAGTACTAATATGCTCGACGCAATCCATACTTCGATTGTTACATTTACACGGCCATACGATAGCCATGCAAATATTCACCCATTCCACAGTTGACAGAAGCGATTGATCATTGCACGCGGATATAGGCCTGCGCATGTAGATGAACGTGATACCAAACACGTCGGGCTGTCGACGATTAAATCCTTCCAAAACGATCTAAGGTAGGTCTTCCGAACGATGGCTTGGTGGTTCAAGTTGAGATGTTCAGTTCATTTTCTCATAGCTGAGAAATAACTACATACCGCAGGTTCCGGGGCGGATTTGAGAATCTTCTCGATCTTATCCATAATTTCTGGTGTCAACTTTGGTAGGACTTCGAGTGCCTTGAGATTCTCGACGAGTTGCTCCGGCTTGGATGCCCCAAGAATGACAGTAGAGGTATTAGGGTTCTTTGCAACCCAAGCCAGAGCCAATGCTGCAACGGTGGTCTGTAGTTCTGTTTTTTGAACACCCATATCAGATAAATGAAAGTCAGATACACTGGCATAGACATGCAGATACCTTGCTCAGCTAGATTTGTCAACTCTTTGACTTTGCGTATCTGTTCTCTTCCTTCGGGGGTCTTGAGGGCGTCAATTGTTTCTTTAAACATTGAAGAATGGTGGGCATAGCGACTATCGTCTGGAATCCCTTCATTATACTGGGAAGTAGGTAGCGTGAGTCAATACAAGTACATGACATATAAAGAAGTAAATCTCATACTTTTCCCGTTAATAAACCGCCCGCTAAAGATGAGAATGTTGTGGTTCCCAACCCGTACTTTTTGTACAATCCACTAGATTATTTGTGAGAAACGGCGTTTGAACTGCATATCTCAAACTAACTGGTATTCCTTTTCTGGACGATCACGATGGAACATGCTTAAGAAAGTTTCTTAAATCAGTTCAAGTCATTAAATGGAAATAATATATAATACTAACTGATGTTTGCACTGTTCAGCGATAGGGGAAATGAGGTTAAGTTTATTAGCGACATCTGGCCATAGGTTTGAATATCAGGCATTTGCAGTGTCATCTGTCCCATGGTCAGTATTGACTCACGGTGTGCTTCTTCAATTTCCCTGGCGCTCCATTCCGAAGTAGCCCAATACAGCGCCTAAAACAAAGCAGTGAGGATGCGACACATCTATCGTATTAATTTCAACGTCCTTACCCATCCCTTTTCAATAACATAGTTAAAGGCGCGAACAATTTCTTCCATTGGAACTTTTTGGAATTATAAGATTTATGACAACAATGCGAGATATATGCCTACCATTGTGATCAGGACGATGTGCAAAAATGATATCCACATAATCAAGTCCTAAGCGTGCAAGAGATTCTTGCGTTCCTTCTACGATGCTGATGTGATTTGTTAATATGTCACCAACTGTTACAAAGGCGCAATGGACATACTGTTTGCGAGAAAGGCCACCATCGTTGGGTCCATGTCGTATTCCCCAGAAAAGCTTCGTAGAAACAACCAGATCGGTGCGGCGAAGTCCCAGCTCTTTAATCACCCGCCCCCTACACAACCAGATATTTAAGAAACGAGTATTCCTCATGCGATCTGAACGTTTGAACATACATTTCCTCTTCGGACTTTCCGTTCGCGTAGATTTCTGCAGTGTCAAACATATTTATGCCATTCTCAAATGCCGTTAGAATTATCTCCTACAGTTTACGGGAGGTTTATGAGGTCAACGATCAGACAAAAATCTATGAATATTTACATACCTTAACAGGATCTCCAACAACGGTTCCTCCAAGAGTGAGCCCTAATGAAAAGTGAGAATGGAATGCTATGGCTGGCCAACCTTTCTCAAGACAACGCTGACAACTCACAGCCTCCGAGGGAAAAAACAGGAACACGCAAGCCGCTGGGACCCAGCCGCCGGAATGGCATGTTCTTGGGGTCGAATTCGCGCAGAACTGGCCATGATTGTAAGACTGACATGATTGAAACGGTACGACGGATTCAATGAGAAGTGGATGTCCTTTGAATTCAGCTCCAAGATCCCCAGCTAGCCAGCCCCAGCTGCTTATAAACATTATGCGCTGGTACCGGGCCCGCGCCGACGAAAGATAGGCAAAAGATAGACTGAGGATCGACTCGAATAGGTAACTCGCCCTCATTATTGCTCCTTGCAACGTGTGAATCAGCTCAATCAGGACTCTATTACCACACGGTCTTGTCAGCTGATAAAGCGCGCGCGCGCCGCGCGCCGTGCCGTGTCCGCGACGATAAGTAAAATTGGAAGGACAAATATACATACAGCTTCATATGTCAAAAAAGGCACTATTTGTGAGCTTAGGTGGGCTTGGGCAGACACTTCAACCCTTCGCTGAGCGTTGCTCGTACGAAACGATTTTGCGGGACTTCAAGCTTCATTTCCGATCATGGTGGCGCAAAGCCTCTCAATTTGAGCCAAATAAGAGGTTGGTGCCAAATAAGGAAGTAAATGCTTGAACCAAGCTTGAACACATTTTACGACCACAACCACAACCTGCGCCATCGTGTAAATTTCTTTGAGGAGGTAGCGACGATGCTTGAGGCTGCTTTCAAATATTTTTCGCTCTTCGTTCTTCCCAATCCAGTCAGTATAATTTCTCTAAAATCGAGTCAAGTAGTGCTTGACTGCTGATGAGCACTGTTTGAATGCTACATGTTTATGTGCAGAAATTCAAAGTTCCGTCGTCGGAAACGGATAAGGTATACCGCATACATGGGCGTAATGGTCATAATAATGAAAGTGGTATGTACCTGTCGATGGTCACCTTTTCCTGCAAAGTAGTGCGAGTGCATGAAATGGTCTTTTTTCTGACTGGTTGAATTTCTGCTCAGACAATGAAGCGATTGACGCCAGCTTCAAGGCAAATCTTTCAGAAAGAGAAACACGACACAGTCACGGATGCATTCATGCATCAGGTTCAGGAATGTCTTTATCCAGCGTGAGTCAGGTCTCGTTAGACGTCGTCGTCTTCTTCAATTTTTCGCCTTTCTTTTTCAGGATCCCAATGTAATTTATTCTCCCACCGATTTATTGAAGAGGGATAACTGTCTTCATGACGCCTTCTCATTCCGTCGTGACAATTGCGATACCCATGAAAAGATTGCCAACAATACGACAGTAAGCCAGAAGAGTCATCAATGATTTTGATTCTGATATCCTTTGAGGCGGTCCCACAGCTCATGTCATCGCTCCCCTGGTCACTAACAAAGGTAAGATCCAGAATTATTCGAAACGTTAAGATTCGCTAACATTCTCAGGATATATCTCCGTGTCATCTATGTGCTAAGGTATTGGATTGCAATGAAATTCCTCGTAATCAAAATCGTGTTCTTATGACCTTTTAGAGACATCCCGACCTTGCCAAAGTCACTAACGTTGTAAGTTTCTTCGATATGCCCTGTCGTAAACTGCCTCCTGATTCCATGTGTTCTGAAATCGTCAACAGCCAGATAAACACGCCATAAATGGTATCTCTCCGGAAGTCAGTTTAATTCCCTTTCTCTGTTTAAGATTAATTGAACCGTCGAGCATGGTCACAGGAGCATCAGATCCCGCTTTCACTTCATTTTACCAAACATGCAAAGATCAAAAGCCCCGATAATCAAAGACCCGTTAAGATCATGAATAGCGTACTACTTCCAAATTATGAAACAGCTCATCCATCCAACTGTGCATTACCCCATCTTCAAGAGACACATTCGAGATGGGGATACCCAGCTATTATCGGGGAGGTATTACATGAAAACCACTTTCCTGGCTCTAAAACAAAGCACTCATCCACTACTACCTACTTTAGAATCCTCACACACCGAATTCCAGTAACGATACAAATTTAGACTCTTCTTACACCTCAAAATTGTTCGAAGCAGAACTTTCACCCATACTGGAAGACTCTCGAACTTTCTCAGAAGTTCACGAATCCAAACATGACTCAATTCGTGTATCAGCAGTCGACAGTTCGGGGTCGAGCTACGGGGAACTTCTGCCGGAAGGGGTGAGTTCACGTTTCATGATCTATGAGCTAGGGCCCATTTGCGACTTACATGATGCATCGAATCATAATAATGGCTTGCTGTGATTTGGAGATATCTGTTCCTTGTCCCCGTTCAATAACCATGAGATCATCTTCTGCCTTCAAGTTGTAGCTGTACTGATCGAACCATTCAGGAGACCAGCTGCGGCTATCCCAAATTTTTCCAGAATGCAGGAAATTGCAAACAAGATGACGACCAAGCAGACACCTATTTCCAGGAGTTGGCCCAAGAATTCGGAAACTTCGAAGGTGCGCCCGTTGTAAATCCTAAATTCTACTTGCGATGTTGCATGCGGCCCGCAGTGGAAGCTTACAATAGTTGACAGGAACCGACTGCAGTTATGATCGGTTCCAGGCAATAGAAGAGTCTATCCTTGTGCCAGAGCTGATACTGACTGCTCCCACCCCCGAGATGGACGGGTTCGCGGCAGAGGGATTCCACTCTGCGAGAGAAAGCACGTTCAGTGATGCTCACTTGGACATGTGTAAACCACAGGTGTATCTGACATCGGAACCTCCAGCTGACCCTCTTAAAAAAATTCTTGGGTGGACTATCCCTGGTTTGAAACACCAAGTTGGTGCAAGAGGGTCCAGAAAAAGTTTCCCTGACTACTCTGGCAAAGTCCTGCAGGATAACCCTAGGCTATCTTTGACTTCTGGGGCTTTGTCTGGGGCTACTGCGATTCTATACCGAGTTCGAGACAAAACCGAGGAAGAGACTCTGGCCTACTCCGTTGACAGGAACAAGTATACAGGAATCTTGAAGCCCATTGTCAACAGTTGGCTTTGGAAGAGGCTTTCAACGACCAAGACTTCTTTTTTTGAGGGTCCTTACGCTGTTTGTCCTACCACTGCTAGCGACAAATTGGTAGTACAGAGCGGACTTACGGCGCTCCCTTCGTCTCAGTTGTCCACGCGTCACTCTGGTTCACCGATAGAGGCACGTGTCGTTGAAGAAGGAGAACACGCTGCATCGAGGCTGTTTGGTACCCCAAATACTGGAACGACTCGGAAGAAAGAAAAATCTGGAGGCCAATCATACGACCGAAGAAAAAGAAACGAGCCAAAAGTGCTCAAACAACCTAAAAGACGCTCTCTTGGGTTTGATCTCTGGACTTCGAGGCGACATTCACAATGCAACAAATGAACTGGATTATGGATGGTGCAAGTGTCCGAGTGAATGGAAAGTGATAGGAAACAGCTGCGGGCCGCAACTCGGACGAGGCCGGAGTTGCGCTGTACGAGTTTTGTCTGAGTAGGAACGGATGCCATGGCGTTTAGGAGAGCCAAATTGGGGAAACCTCTATACGGACTGTGTTAATACCATACGATTGTGATTGTGGATTGTTCGAGGTGCATAAATGAAAGTAGATCGGAGGCGGCACGGGAGACGCCGACTCCAGTTATTTGGGTTCGCTTTGCATGTGGCACTGCAAAAAGCTGGGTACCGTTCAATCGTTTCGTTCATCCTCATCCCGTCCGTTGTCCTGGGTTCACTCCGCGCTCTATTAAATCGCCCCAGCAAAGTAAACCCCACTTTCTTCCCCCCCCATCATGCCACACTCACTCACAGTACCCGCAGAGAATTGCCAGTCCTCCACCCTTGTCCGGCGCCTTCGGAATGCAGCGTCACTCATCGCCCACCACGCAAAAAAGCATACTGGTGTAGGCATAGTCTGTGCGGTTGCTTACTTCGACCCGTGAGTTTTTGTTCGTTGCATATTGAGCCTCCTGACTTTTTTTTTGACTAGGGGAAATTGGGGAGTCGACTTACAAGCAGGATCCGAGTTTGGTTATAGCCTTCTTTGCGTGGTCCTTCTTGCCTGCCTCTTTGCTGTCTTCCTGCAGGTATGCTTCTCTCCGATTGTACATATTGTATATCCGTTCTAATCGTGTTTCGATCCTTTTAGGTACTTGCAACGCGATTAGGTTGTGTTACTGGCATCGGTGAGTTGTGTCACGACTCATCCGTGCGTGCGGTCCGTTCCGTGAGGGATGCATGTAATCCCGTAGTGGTGGTGCGGAAAAGACGAGTATTTTTATTTGCTCTTCTATGTATATGGTCCTTTTCAAGAATAGTCTTTGTCTGTTATTGGTAGTGGCATGTGCGGCTGTAATTGCGGCAGTTCAATCTTGTGCTTTCATTTGCGTTAACACTCTTTCTTTGGTATTCTAACTCACTATTCCCTCGTGTCCAGATCTTGCGTCTCACACTCGCCTGTTGCTCTATAATCGACCCAAACATACCCTCCTATACCGATGGCTAGGTCTGTACCCCTTATATGCTTTGGCTGAAATTGCCATCATTGCTACGGACCTCGCAGAGCTGTTAGGGTCGGCCATCGCTTTGTGCATGCTCTTTCCCAAGTTGGAATTATGGCATGGTGTGCTGATCACAGCGTTCGATGTGTTTGTGGTTTTTTTCTTGGGCGATCCACTACGAGGAAAACCCGTCAAAATATTCGAGCTTATCATTGCTATAATGGCGAGTACCTATATCTAACAGCTAAGACTTGACACTATTGCTAAATTGCCGCAGGTTTTAGCTGTTTTCATATGCATGATCGTCATCATTTCTAAAGTAGATGTCAATTGGCCTCAAGCATTTGAGGGCTTCGTCCCTTCGAAGAAAATATTTGCCTCGGGAGGCGTATACACATGTACGGGCCCTTCTTGAGTATTGTTGTAGAATAACTCCTGATAGATATCCCGTTAGCGGTTGGGATACTCGGTGCCACCGTGATGCCCCACAGCCTGTTTATCGGCTCTGCTTTGGCAACGCAAGACCGGGTGTCATTCCGTTCAACGAAAAGCACGTCCAATCTCTCAAATATTGCTCAGAAACGGAAACAGTCAGAGGAGTCGCTCGTGGAAGGATTGGACGAAAACGCTGCTCTGTGTCGCCGGTTTTACGTGGGCTTCATAAAGACCGTTCTCAGTAATTTCCGCAAACCCGATGCTAGCTCCTATGCCACTGCGGCAAAGAGTCACAGTGAACACCAAAACAATTCGTATGAATTCGTGCGGGCGCACATCTATCATGGAACCATTGATGTTGTGGGTAGCCTTCTTGGGTTCGCGGTGGTGATAAATGCCCTGTATGTCCAATCGCATTTGCAATGCTGATAAATTTTCATGTTTTCTTGGCGATTATAGAATTCTGGTTCTAGCTTCCGCTGTATTCTTTTACGGAGAAAGTCATGTAGACAACGGAGGTCCAGCTAGTTTATTTGACGCTTATGATCTCATTAGAGACGTTGTGGGACCGCGTAAGTTATCAGACTGTTTGTCCGAATTAACGCTAACCACCCCGTCATTCTAGCTGCTGCCACGTTATTTGCCATCGCTCTGTTATGTGCCGGTCAAGTTTGTGGATCTATTATACTCCATGTGATTCAAATGTATTGATTTCTGGCATCTGACAGAGTGCTTCAATTATTGCAACAGTCGCAGGCCAAGCTGTGAGTGAGGGGTTTATTGAATGGCGTGTTTCGGTAATTTCTTTCGTCTATAAGCATGCAATGTTTACTCACTGTCTGCTTAGCCTGTCGTTCGCCGACTAGTCACTCGCCTTCTAGCCATCATTCCATCGATGACGGTAGCTTTGGTTATTGGCCGCCAAGGAATCGATAACCTACTTGTTGGATCCCAAGTAGTCCTTTCCATCGTCCTTCCTTTCATCACACTTCCCCTGCTATATTGTACATCAAGCAAGTCGGTGATGTCGGCGCGGAAAAGCAAACCGGCCAGAGCTAACATCTCAGAAGTATCAAGTGTCCCCGATGTCTCCGCAATGGCGAAAGTTGAAAGCTCTAACGATATTGAAAATGCGGATGGCGATGAAGTGGTGGACTACAGCAACAATACGCTGACTGTTGCCGTTGGTTCGTGCATCTGGCTAGTCATCCTCGCAGCAAACATATATGTCATCGTGGAGCTTTGCCGGGGGAAATCATGATACCATTGGCGCGCGCTCTCTCTTTCTTCCCTGTCAATGATATTACCATTCGTGGTTCACCAGAGGCTCACTTCTGTCTAGCAGCCTCCGGAACCGCGCAAAGTCTATCGCGGGCGTCCACCTTATGTGCAGGAAACGCTTCCTATATATTGTGTCTGTATTTTTAGCGAGAAAAAAAAATTATATGAATACTTGTATATTATTTCTTCCTGCTGCACATTGTGTTTAAAAGGATGAAACCCGTTGTTTGAGCGGATTAAAGCTCGAAATCTTGAAGCTTCGAACTTGCTTCGAACTGGAAGTTGACTCAAAGTTGATTGGAAGTATTTACTAAATTAGGTCAGCGACCTATTTTGGAACATGATTTTCTGCGCTTCTCAAATTACTTGTTTCCTGGGTCTGTTGAACTCGTACCCCTGCCCACGATGCCTATCTCAAAATTTAAATCCACCAAAAAATCAAGCCTCAAATCAGGTTCCTTGGAGAAAGGGCAAAGATCTAGTAAAACACGCGCGAAGGCCAATGTCGCAGGGTACGAAAAGCGACTCGCGCAGAAGGCTAAGTCTGGGCCTACAATAATGGACCTATATGAGCATGTCCAGCAGAACAAAGGGCGTAGAGCGAAGGTCGAGATGGACTTGGATCACGACGAGGCTAAGGAATTTGGAGTCGGACTTGATGGTGGCGACGATGAGGACCGGGAACAACTGAGGGCACGGCTCATTGGTGAAATAGAGGACGATGAAGGGATTGACACCGACGACGATGAAGAAATCGACAGCGATGCTGCATTTGAGGAAAGCGATGAGGATAGATTTGCGGGGTTCTTCTCAACTAAGGTTAGTCATTCAAAAGTTGTATTTTACTACCGGACTTGATTTTACTGAACGCTAAATCTTAGAAAGGAACAGGAAAGTCTACTAATAGGGCACTGAAGACTACTGTACGTTTTGCCGATGTCAATCTCGACGAAGATGAAGATATGGAGTCGAACGACGATAAGTCTGAAAGCGACGGCAATACTGACGAAGAAGAAGAAGGTGAAGATGACGAATTTATAGATCTATTGGATGTGCTAGATGGGAAAGGTGATGTCGATATGGGGAGCGAGGATGAAATTACTAGCAAGTCCAAGTCTTCAGAGTCTAAATCACGGGATGTGTTGTCCAACAAGTATGACGACTTGGAGCAAGACAGTGAAGACAGCGAGGGGGAGGAAGAAGATGAAGAAGAAGGGAGTCAGGATGAACGGAAGGTTCTCGAATACTCAGACGATGAAGAGGTTCCTGAAGCTCTGGATCACCTAAAAGATTTTGTTTCAAATCTCGATGTTACGGTCAAAAAGCGCAAAGCACCTGAAGAAGACAGCAACACCATGGCACTTGCTGAGACCCGCGCCAGAAAGCGTCGCTTTACGAAAGAACGGACAGAAGCTGGAGCCGAGAACGAATTTCGCGCCCATTCCAGTAGTACGTACCGTTTACTTTTCTGACACCGCTTTGACGGCTCCTAAGAAAATTGGTAGGCACAAAATTAAACCTTGGCGACCTTCTTGCTCCTCTGTCTAGCCAGTCATCTACTCTGCAATCCCTCAAAAAGTCTACCAAAGTCCTGGAACCATCTAGCTCTGCAAAGACTAAAACATTGGCTGCCCCACTACCTCAAAGAACACAGGAACGCCTAGATCGACAAGCCGCTTATGAACAAACGAAGGAGGAGGTTGACAAGTGGTCGTTCACTATGAAGCGGATCCGAGATGTTTGTTTTCTTTGCTACGATCTCACAATGCTAGCAATTGAACATTTATATTCCAGGCGGAGCATTTGAGCTTCCCTCTTCAAGCGCAATCAAGTGCACGAACTTCTAACTTGGAATTGAATGCCAAATTTAAGGTGAGCCCCTTTTTTCCGGCCTTTCAAGCAAAGAATGAAATACACAAGTGGTTCTACAGCCCACAACCGCACTTGAGAGCTCCGTTGACGCTCTGCTAAAGTCCGCGAAGATGCGCGAAGAAGATATCCAGCAGACGGAGGACAGAATGCTGGAGATGAATAAGCTCAGTGTCGAAGAGGTCGCCCAACGCCGTGGAGAACTGAGAAAAATGCGAGAATTGATGTTCAGGGCGGAAATCAAAGCAAAACGCGTTGGCAAAATCAAAAGCAAAACCTACAGACGGTTGCGCCGAAAAGAAAAGGAACGTCTCGGCGAACAAATCAACGAGAGCGACAGTGACCCTGAGGCTGGCAAGCTCAAACAAGAGCTTGATCGGGCACGAGAGAGGGCAACATTAAGACACAAACATACTGGAAAATGGGCGCGTCAGATGAGGAACAAGGAAGGAATGGACGGAGACAGCAGAAAGGACATTGAAGAGATGCTGGCACGCGGGGAGAAATTGCGGAGGAGAATAAAAGGTGTCAGAAGTGACGAGAGCGAAGGTGACGAAGAGGAAGATGAAGGCAACGGATCAGACCAAGAGGCAGACATTGAGAGGATTAAGCAAAGTGCATTCGATGAACTCCGGAGGTTAGACGAAAATACCGTTGACCAGACAGAGGGCGAGAAGCAGAAGTCAAAGAGCGTGTTTGAGATGAAGTTCATGAAAGACGCAATGGCCCGTCGTGAATTGGAAGCAGGCCGAGAAAAGGACGACTTTGTCAAAGAGATGGGAGGTCGCGTTTCTGGAAGCGAGGACAGCGACGAAGAACAAGATGTTGGCGGGTTAGATCCTTCAAGCGGCGTCGTGACTCACAAGGCGGGAGGCCGTGTTGTATACCGACCTGGAGCGCCTGTGTGTCTACCTTATCCTCTCATTTCCACTCCATTTCGCTAACCAATTAATCTTGCAGTCAGGCTCCAATTTACGTCCATTAAAATCACTGGCATCAGACACGTCGAGTGTGACCCTCCGCTCCACAGATTTCATCTCTCCGCCTCTTTCCCCCGTTCAAACCAGGCCTTCTGGGGTTTCAAATTTGGCTGCTACAGTTGAAGATTCAAATCCATGGTTAAGCCAAGATTCAAAGAGGAAAAGCAAGGCGTTAAAAAAGGTCAATGAAATCGTCGTTGGCAAAGATAGTAAGCCAGCAGAAAAGTCGAAGAACAAGTTGAAGAAGGCAAACCAGAAAAAGGATGACCGACGAGAGCAGGCGCAGGATGATGCGGCCGTTGAAATCTCACTTGACAACATCTTGGCTCCCGCGACTACGTCGACTGTCGATGGCATAAAAATGATAGGCGGTTCCAAATCAAATTCTCAGAAGACCTTCGCTGCTCAAAATCCTCCTGTCAACGCTGGTGAATCAGACATTTCGGACGACGATAACATCGAACTTGATGCCCAGGAACAAGCTCTTCACTTGAAGAGTAAAGGAAAGGGGAGCGTTCTCAAAGCTTTCGAACAAAGAGACCTGGTGGCGCTTGCCTTTGCCGGTGATAATGTTGTGCAGGTATGCATAATGACATTACTTCTCTTCACTGATGCTGACCGTTTTTCAGAGTTTCGAAGATGCAAAAAATCGAGAAATCGCTTCAGATGCGCCACGTGAAGTTGATACCACAATACCTGGTTGGGTAAGCTATGCCTACACGTCTTTTTTCCTTCGAGGAACGAAGCACTGAGCGCTTCATAGGGATCGTGGGGGGGAGTTGGTACCCATAAAGCACCTCCTAAACCATCGCGGATTAAGAAGATTGCTGGGATTGATCCCGCAACTCGAGCAGATTACAACAAGAAAAATATCATCATCTCTGAGAAACGCGACAAGAAGGCTGCAAAATATCTTGTAAAGGATTTGCCATATCCGTACACGAGCAAAGCACAATTTGAGCGCGCCATGGAACGGCCGCTTGGTGTGGAATGGAATACCCGAATAGCATTCCAGAGAGGAACACTGCCAAAAGTTGTCAAGAAGGTATGTGGCTGTAAAGATTTTTGATGGCTTAATCGACCTGACTCCCCATTGTAGCCTGGTGTCATCATCGACCCTCTGAAAAAATACAGCGTATGATCCTTTACTACCTTTCTTTTCTCATGTGAATTTTTGTACGACGCTATCATTACACTGTCTTACAATTTGGGCTGAAACTTACAACTCTATCTATCTTATTTAATTTCAAGAAACTCAAGACCGGAATATGTAGATATCATTCAGAAGACTTAATTTAAGTTCATAGTCCAAAGGTTTTCCTCATACTCACCGCATTCACAAACATAAAACGATGTCCCGGACCATATCTTCTCGTCTTAATCTCTAATCATCGTATAATGGTGCACGTTGTTGACCCAGGACTAGCAGGACTGAGTAGATAAATATTGGTTACCCCTCGGACATACATAAGCGAATACAGAGGTAGTGAAGAAGCTATCCAAAGAACACATAATAGCTCAGGTCGAAAAACAAACAATAGCAATCCACACTAATTTTGAAATTCAAAGAGAAGGTTAACCTTGCGTGCATCCCAACCCTTGCACCAGTGGACACGGGCAATGGGCACAAAGTACGCTGCTTAATGCCTCCTCTCTTCATACCTGTCCCGACCGTAACCACGGTCGCGGTCGCGGTCGCCACCACGGTCCCCTCGGTCATAGTCCCTGTACCTATCATCCCTCCCTCCTCCACGATAGTCTTCCCTCCCTCCTCCTCCTCCACGTGGTCCACGACGGTCGTCGTAATCACGAGAGTAGCGGCTGTCGTAGGGCCTCGGGTCATATGGACGTTCAACTGTTCCGGCTAATCGTTTAAGATGACTTGAAAGACAGAAATGTAAAACATACAATCGTTGCGCTTTGGGGGCCCATAGTACCGCCCGGGAGTAGGTGTCCTCGCACGTCCACGGCGGGCCTGGGTGTATTGTTTATGAAAACGTCAGAGGATAAGACGATAGTAAAATACCTTTTCCACATTCATAATTTTACCCATTAACTCAGTGGAGTTGAGAGCGGTTACAGCAGCGTCAGCTTCTTCACTGGTCTCCATTGTCACGAATCCAAATCCGCGGGACTCGCGAGTGTGCGGATCATACATAACAGAAGCTTTTTTGACCTAGATAAAGAAAATTCAGAACAGTACGTTGACAGATAGGAAGGATCACTTACACGGCCAATTTTAGCGAACGCAGCTTCCAGGTCACGGGTATCGACTTTGTGGCTGAGGCCAGAAACATGCAAATTGTTTCCCGGGTTGGTACTAACATCACGCCCACTGAATATCGAATGTCCCCATGGGAGGCATGAACAGCCAGGAGAGAACCCAAGTCAAAATTGAACTAACCCTCTCTCCTCCCGGGGAGGACCAGGACTTCTGCTTCTGCTCGACCTCCTGGGAGCATCACCGTTGTTGCGGTCACGGCCATCACGCTGTGGTGAGCGCCCATTTCCATTTGATCCCCAGTTCTGATCATCAGTAACCATAGCTGTGTTGTTGTTTAAGCCCGCATCCGCCGGAATGCTGATTCCACTGCTAGTGGGGGCTATGTCTTGGGATTGCCAGGCTGAAGGTGGAGAAGCGAAAAATGTCAGGTGGTGGTCAAGGCGGCTGAGTTGGAGAGCGAAGGAGACAAGGTGAAATGGAAATGTGCAGTCAAGGGTAAAGCTACTGCATGGCGAGCAAGAATTGGTAAAAGGCGCCATTATACATTCATGCCAAAGCGCGTCGCAGAGGTGAATGGGGCTGTCGCTCGCCAACCATACGGGTCATGCTCTCTCAACATCGAGAATATCGGAGGTCGGCCGTCAGCCAACTAGGACGAGAAAAGGACTGGGATGTTGATGGGAAGTGTATGTCGTAGAAAATCGGCATTTGACTGGTATTACACTCGTCGAAGTCTTGAGCCGAATAGAAAAAGAGACCAACGGGGAGCTCGTGGCGGTCGTGGCGGATGCTGAAGACGTACCGTCATCCATTGCGGAGAATATCGTTGTCGAGGTCAAGTGGAGGTCGTGGTGCTGTGCAACAGCCAGTGCTGGCAAATGTTCTCCATTCAAATACCTCAAATACCAACAAACACATCATTCCCACATCCGCCTTGCCCTATTTCTGTCCTCATCCACAATGTCCCCGAATCATGGACCCCTTCGACGCCCTGCTGAAGCTCGTCGACCAGCTCAGGAATGATCAGCCGTCAGATCTACAGCGGACATGCCAACAAATCCTGGACCACCCTCAGACATCCTTCGGTCTCCGTGCGATCGCCTCTGATCTCCTCTTTCGCTGGGAATGTCGCAAAGGCGTATCCCAAATATGCACTGACGAAGATCTGCTCATCCTCGACCAACGAATGGACAAGATACGGACAGAATTTCAGGGAAAAGACCAGTGCGTCTGTCTTAATCGTGTACAGCTCTGTTGATGACAGCATCGCTTCAGATTGAAATCTGCCGATAATTCAACCCTGGGATTGGACAGCAAATCCACCCAAGACCCGCCTTCAGCTTCAGGGGGAAAGGAAGCATACGATCCTCAATCCGAGCGGTATATCATGTTGCGCGACTTTCTTTTGGATGCCCTTGCTTTCACGGCCATGAATGACCGGGAAGACCAAGTGACGGAAGCGTACAACGAGACTTTCGACTGGGTCTATCGCGATGAAAGTCATTCCTTCGCGTCATGGCTTCGAAGTGATGACGCTGGCTCAATGTATTGGATAAATGGACTTCCAGGTTCGGGAAAATCAACGCTCATGCGATACATAAACGAGCACAAACGAACGAAAGAAATGTTGCGTATATGGGCAGGCAAAAAACCCGTCACGTTGGCCAATTTCTTCTTTTGGGAGAGTGGGACCGCGGTTCAAAGGTCACAGGCAGGCTTACTCCGCTCATTACTGTATCAACTCCTCAGCCAGCAGCCAGAGTTCATTCCTGCAGTGTTTCCCACTCTCTGGGGAAAGATATGGAAAGCAGACGCCCGTACTCGAGTCAGACTTACAAATTCCTGGTCCATATCCGATCTATCAAATGGATTCCAACTTTTCTTCGAACTCAACCGCGGGAGACATATCTGTCTTTTGGTCGATGGCCTCGACGAGTTCGAAGGGGACCACCAGATTATGATTAACCTTTTGCAACATGCTCACCGACGACCTAGTACCAAACTTTGTGTATCAAGTAGGCCGTGGAATGTGTTTCAGAAAGCCTTTCACGATATCCCAGCTTTACGTTTACAAGACCTTACCACTTATGACATGATTCGCTTTGCTCAGGGAAAATTAGAGGAGAACCAGTCCATTCGCGGGCTCATGTCTACTCAGCGGGAAAATGCCGGAGAACTAATTGACGCAATAGTTGCACGGGCGGATGGCGTCTTTCTTTGGGTGTCACTCGCCGTCCGTGTACTCGTGGAAAAACATCAAGCTCATCACGATCTCTTACATATCCAAAACCTCGCTGAAAATCTTCCTCGGTCCTTGGATGACCTCTTTGATTATTTGCTGTCGGACACCAATTCCGACTTTCAAGCCAAGATGTCTCGAATTTTTCAACTTATACGCGCCAGAGAACTCGTTTGCGACTTCACTCGGGATGACGATGCCAATTCTTTGAATATTTGGGAAATGGCGTTAACTTATGATTCCATCATAGGTTTGGACTTCAACTCACCAATTCATAAGATGCCGGAAACCCTAGCGAACGATCTATGCATACGAACTATATCTGATATTCTGGCACATTGTGCCGGCCTCGTCGAGGTTCACCAAACTAGAGCCGAAAAACAACGTGCTGCGCAGTTGCTACATCGTTCCTATAATCCTTTTCTTCCTCGCCGCAAGATCATGTATCTCCATCGCACCGTCAAAGACTACTTAAAAGATGCCAAAGTTTGGGCTGATGTCGTCTCTCACCTTCCTGGATTCGACCCCCACCTTTTCCATGTCCAAGCATTGCTTTACCAGTTCAAATTCCCGATTGACACTCCCAGAAGACAGCGAAATATCAATGAATGGTGGTCTAAGATAGTTCTTGCGATGACACACGCTCGATATTCCCTGCCTAGTTCCCAGCAAATGGTATTTGACCACCTCAATACTTTCGATGATACCCTAAATTGGTATTGGCCCCCTCGTGGTGGATCCGTAGCTACTGATAGTTGGGCGCGCAGTTGCTTCGGCACGTATGAAGAGAGAGGTTCGAAGCAGTACCCTGACCCTTTTCTTTCACTTGCGACAAAATTTGGACTGGCAGGCTATGTGGAGATCTATCTGGATGTATTTGAATACGAATACGAACAAGAAAAGCCGCTGCTTTCCTATGCCGTGGAGTACCTTGTCCACAGACAAAGCTCCGTATACCCGCTTTCCGACCCAGCAATCGTGGACACGCTATTCAAGAACGGTGAAAATCCCAACCTCTTCAAACGACCAGAAATATCCAGGCCAAATGAAAGGCACTCGGACGACGAGACAGTGCCTGAACTTGAAAAGCCCGCCCCTGCTCCAAAATCTAAGACTCCATGGGTGGCGGCCTTAGAGGCCGTTCAGCAGGCACACCGCAGGGGTTGGATCGATACTTTTGATATCAACCCCGAAGGTATAGCACGATGGGCGCGAATATTGCGCGCCTTTCTCGAAAACGGAGCGGATCCAAATGTAGAGGCGCAGGCTACCTACAAGGACAAAAAAGAGACGGCTCTGGGACTTATTACGCGCCTTTCCGACATCTATCATTCAAAAGAAATACAACTTATTCGGGATTTACTATTGGCGAAACTAGGCTGACAGCTACATTTAATCTATTCTAGCCTACTCTATGTATGTCTTGCTAATATACAGTGGTGGGATGGTAGTGGGGGACCGTAGTGGTTCAATCGTATTGGCGTTGTCAGCATCGAGTCATCGAGTAAATCGTGACCGCGCAACGCATGCCTACATTTTGCGCCTTGATCTTGACAGTATCAGTGACTGTCAACGATATCTCAAGTCACTCCTGCCTCACATGAATCTGCGCTAAGTGCGCATAACGCATTGTTCCCTGTGCGACTATAATGTACAGGATCTTTCTAGGAGCGCCTACAATATCCGAAATTGATGCTGATCCTGCGTCGTACGCGTGGCAAACTTTTTCCTCGAGCGCGCTCTCGTCCAAATCGTTGTATGTACCCCAAGCTACTCAGTCAGTGGCTCTGCCTCTCGCAACCCTCGAGGAGGCCAGTCATAGGATATCATTGATATACAAAGACATAGTCTTTGGGGAAGATGAAGAAAATCTCTCATCGCTGCATGATGGGAGCGAGAACGAAGTGGAAGCTTCGGTATTTCGTGGTATAGGTGCGTTTCGGGTACATTACATGTTAACTCCTCTAATGACACTTCTTAACAGAGCAAACTACAATGATAACCTGGCCTCCGAGTAATGACATGAGTCACCGAGATAAAAACGACGCGGGGAGCATTGGTGCACCCTCTTTCCTCATTGATGAATGCTCGACGTCTTCCGTAGACATCAAAAGAAAGAATACAGACGCTAGTGCCATGTCGCACTTCGCAGAGACGCAGCCCGTGGAATCCCAATCATTTGGCAATTACTCTGACGCGTCGTCGATCGGTCGCTTCCCCTCCTTTCACTTCAGCATGCATGCTCTCAGCTCACTTTCCCAGTTGACAGCCGACAAGGTCAAGAGCTCAACGAAAATCAACTTGCTTCTGGCAGTACTAGAAGTGGAAGGCCCCGAGACACTACGATTGAAGAAAGGAATAGACACGGGCCAAGAAGTATCAGTTCTAAAGCTTATTCTCGGCGACGAAGAAGGTTATGTCGTCAGGCTCACTGCGTGGCGGGAAACCGCAGAAGACTGGGGAGGCAGTGGGACTGGAGTCGCAACGAAACGCGGCGATATCGTTCATATTGAAAGTAAGCGCAGTTGTATTATATGCAGACGGCAAACTAGCTGATCTTCGCCTTGCTACTAGATGTTTCTCCGACAGTTAGCACCACCGCCTCGTTGACCCTGACCGCGTCTCCATATCTGAAGTCCGGACTATTTATATGTTATCGCACCATGCCATATACTTATGAAGACGGACGACTGCGACCAGACTTGCGACTTGGAATCAGTGAAGCTTGTGTTCGCAAGGTTTCCACAACGGTCGCTTGGTTCGAACGTATGGCTGGTCTTGCTCTCTAGGTAATGGATTCCTTAAGTCAATTCAATATTGTCTGCGGTCTCGTTGACCCGTAGTATTTTCAGTGATTGGCTTGATGCAATTCCAACCTTCCATAATTCGGCAAGCATGCACCATCTAAAGGCAGCTTATACAAAATGCATGTCCGTATTTTCGAAGTCTGACATCATATTATTACATCTTATTTAATAGGAAATCCACGAAGTATATTAAACAAGAGAAACCGCTTGTGTGATCAAGCTCTGCAGAAGGCGATCGATCAGCGACAATGACCACAGCACAGAAGGGCTGTAAACGCACCTTGACGTTTGTGGGGTTAGCCCCAACGACGGTCTCGACCTTGGCTCCGTCCTTGTATAGCATGAAAGTCGGCATCTGCAAGCAGCGTCAATGAACGGAACAAAGTCATCCGAAAGAAGACATACAGCTTTGATGCCAACTTCCTCAGCAATCTCGCCTTGATCGTCGACGTCGACTTTGTAGAATTCAACATTGGCGTTTTCTTCTGAATCGGAGAAACCCTCGAAAACAGGGGAAATGGCTTTGCAGGGACCACACCAAGTTGCCCAGAAGTCAATTACGACGGGCTTGCCGCTGCTGATCTGGAAAAGAAATATGCCGTCAACTCCAGCACGATGCAATTGAACAACATCTGCGTACAATCGTTTTCCATTGCTCGAGGGAGGTGATAGCTTTAACAACCATTTTGGAAGGATATGCTGTGGGCGAGGATTAGAGGGGACGAGGGAAGATCTGATTGCAGTGGGCAATTTCGGATGCCTGCTTTTATCTAACTGCTTGGTGAGCGCACACGTGCCACATTACATGAACATTCGTCAGACTTGTGGCACCGTGATCTCGACACTCGAATCTTGCGACTCGGAGTCAGCAGTCAGCAAATGATCAATCAATCTCCCAAGTATCCAGAAGCAAATGGAAGTGTTAATAATCCCTATCACTTCGGAAAGCACACCTTTATATGCTTGATGTTCTGTACGACTTTTGCACAACTTCTACGTACACGGGTCAACATCTTACTTGAGTTGGATTTGAGTATAGCACCACATCATATTACAAGCATAGTGTACTTCGACGAATCTATATTTCACTTAGGTAACCAGATTGATCTCAAACGAGATCCTTCGTGGAAAGATGAAATGAATATGTCGAAGTCTCAAGTCAAAGCAGCGACTAAGTCGGCGCGAGGTCAACCAACACCGAGTCTCCGTGTCTGCGCTTTGCATGTCACGACTAGGGTTGTTGATTGCGATGCGACAGCCCTACATTTACTCCGTTGAATGGAGGCCGAGGTAGATACCCTCTGGCGACTTAAATTCATCAAACATGGAAATCGATTGCTATAGTTGAGTGTGCACAGGGTGCTGGTGATGTGAATATATTTGGAACCATCTCAAAACCATCTGCAAGTACTCTTGTTCTCAGTCTCCCAGTAATGACCCTTTTTGACCCTAAACTGCAGAGAATACACATCAAGCCAGCGCAGCTGTTCAGTGTCAAAAATCAGTGACGAATATATTTAGAGCGTATTGTAACATGTCAGTAACGAAGACAGTGTTGGGAAAATGATATGGTTATGATACAGTGAGGCGAATTATGATTGATCTGTATAGAGTAACGCAAAAAAGTAAGAAATGTATAGTACTCATGAAATAGGCCCGATGACTTGACGACACCGAGTGCTTGAATAAGGTCGAAGAAACACCATCTCGCGGGATTATTACCGCTCGTTTATGGAGGGCTTTCAAATTTAGGTATTGCTATCGCCATGTTAGTTTCGACTTACATGGCCGAAAGATATTAAATCGTACCATTCACATGGTCAGTCTGCCCATTTGCCCCAACAAGCTATCCATTGTGGATTGCACGTATTTGAACTTGGAAATGCCACACTTCTCGCTCTCTATGTGAGCTACGAGGGCGCTGAGCACCCTGAAGCGCTGCCCGCAAGAAGATCCACGGCAAACATATATCTCGTCTTGGTGTTTGGGGCTTGCAAGGTGTTGGTTGAGACCTCTGAGGCTGGAATGCACACTGTTGCAGAGATAGCACTGGTATCCCCGTCCGTTCCACGATGCTCCGGTGGCAATGTAGGTAACTTCTTGCTGAGCCGTTCCCGAGCTTCCACCAATGAGACGAGCTGGGTCGGTGATAATGCTGCTAGTGTCGTATTGCCTGACAACGCGATTGACCATGTTGCGGTTAATTCCCGAGGTACACGCTCCGTTTTCGAGGTGAAGGACAAGAGCAGAGCGGGAAACAAATCTACCCCCGCAATTCCCAGGACAGGCAACATCTTTGGGTCTGTGGGTGGATGAATTGAGATGCTGCAAGACAATGCATGAGTTGGTCGCTTTAGAGCAATTGACACAAAGATATCTACCGAGGTCAAGTTGCTCGCCGAGCTAAAGAGCCTATTACACGGCTGGCAATAGTGATGAAGAGGTGATTGGCGGTAGTGTTCTTTGAGGCCGACATCATCTTTGAAAATAATGCGGCAAGCTGAGCACCACGAGTGGGCAACGTCGTAGTGGTGATCCAATTCTCCACGATTGGCGTAATGTTCGTGACAGTATTGGCAATACATATGGCGAGGGCTTTGCACCCAATGTTCCTTGAGACCTGCCCAGGTTGAAAAGTCCAACTGACAGTCGTTGCATATGTTATGGTGTGTGGGATTCGCGATGTGCTGATGGTATGCATTGCTATCGTTGAAGCAGCGACTACAGCGAATGCACTCGCGCATGGCGTAAGTGGAGGCGGATTCGAAGAGAGGGAGTGGCAAGTATTAGAGTGTCAAGGCTGTTGCAGCCTCTGAAATAATATTGGTCGTGTCTAACTTAGTTCAAGGAAATTTCAATAATCTGAAGGCGTGAATGAGGCGAATTAGTTCGTGAAGAAGTAGAAGGGTCGATACATGTTTTTAAAACGCACCGGAAGCCAAGGGTCGATGCGCATTGCGGCGGTCGCGGTCTGACTTGGGGTTTGAATCCATTATCGACGCGCTCTGCATTATATACCCATGATCTCGGCAGTCGCCGCATAAATTCCTCCTTTGTTCGCTTTATTCCATTCCTCATTGTTATTTTTTCTTTTGAGTACGGAGTATAATTAAGCTTAGTCTACAATATTTCTGTCATACGCCGTCTGCTACTTGATGTCATCGAAGAAAGTCAAGAGAAAGTATGTCCCGTTTTCTTAATTGGTTGTTGACATGTGTTTTCAGTAATCTCAACTATTTTAGTATTAGTACCCACGGTCATCCACTAGAGCGAAATTTGAATTTCGAGAAAAGAGAAAGCTTGTTCACCGACGACGTTCGCGATCTTTGTCTCACCATGCATTTGATGTACACCCTTGATGAGGCTGGAAATCGGGTATATACTCTCAAAGTAAGCCATGTATACTTTTAATAATCGTGTTGTTGACTTATCTATGCTTCAGAAAGCCACAGAATCTGGCAAAATAACCAAATCGGCGCACCCTGGTATGTCGCTCCGTCTGAATGCTGCATGGACAGCTAACTTCACTTGTGGGCTAGCCCGATTCTCCCCCGACGACAAATTCTCTCGTCACCGCGTTACTATCAAGAAACGCTATAATGTGCTGTTAACGCAGTTGCCTGCCAGACCCATGTAAATTGAAAAGAGTTGCTTCCTAAAGCTGCATCTGGCGCTGCACTCCTGAAGAATATATATCAAGATGCGCAATAAGCATTCTTATTTTACATACGAAGTCGAAAAGATGGGGCGTCGCTTTTCTTGGATCGCGAGTTTTTCAAGTTGTACATGTAATTATAGTTGTGATTATTAGACCCGACCCCGTCCCACTTTCCTTCCTTCAGATTGCTTAGTCGAAATGCTGTCCCGGACATCTATGGTACATCACCTATACTTGAGCTACATAGCTGTCTTTTTGTGTTCCCGCCGAGTCGGTTGGAACAAGGCTGGAATCGTTGGATTAACCAACAAATTCCGGCGTAGCGGTAGCATAGTACTTGGCTACACCTACACCGACTTCGAGAGCACTTTAGATATCAAAATGATTGTACATTAAGTATGTAGGTCCACTTTATATAACTGTAACAATTCAAGTAGTTCTCGTTGCAACACGAAGACAGAACAGGAAATAATTGTTAATATTCGCTATAAATAATTAGCTTTGCCGCAGAATCACGTACACGTGACAGCGTTATGTGACTGGTCGCGTCCTGGAGTGTTGATCGGCAAAACTGGTTCATGATTTGTTCATAATACTTATCTTGTACAACGTCAACCTTGTTCCTGAAGAATCTACCGCATCCATAGCATATGCCTCCTCGACGCTCATCCCGCGCGCCGAGCGCGGCAGAAGATCTTGCCCCTCTGGATCCATTACCGACTAAACGTAAACGCGGACAAACTGCCGAACCAGACGTGGAGAAGGAGAATGCCACAAAGCCAGTATCAAGAGCGCGTCGTAGCACTTTTGTAAAACCGAGTTCCGCAGCTGCATCTGGTTCTCGCAGATCGACGCGTTCTAAGGTGTCATTGCCTGACGTTGCGGAATCGGGAGATGAGGAGCAGGAAGGTGCACCACCAGTAAAGAAAGCAAGGCCCTCAGTCGAAAGTGGGGCTGAAGAACGCGTGAAAGTTGAGGTCGATGAAGAAGCCACGGTTTCCAAACCCCGACGTGGAAAGCGCACTGCAAGTTTGGCGAAAGCTCCTCAAGATTTCGAAATGGATGTAGATGAAGACGCTGAACCTCCTCAGAGGGCTAGTCGCCGAGCATCGAAGAATGCGCTATCCTCTGGTAGTCGGATAAGTGGGACATCGACCAAGTCCTCAGTTGCTTCAGGAACTTCGCACATCACGGGAGCTGAAGGAGACGAGGAGGAAGAAGAAGAAGAAGAGGAGGAGGAGTTTAAGCCCATCAAAGGACGCCATGTAGCAGCTAAGCCAAGCAAGCGCGGTTCTACGAAGGTTGTTCAGTCAGACGACGATGACGGCGAAGATTCCGCCCCGTATGAAGACGAAGATGACATTGCCAAACCAGCCCGCAAGGGTCGAAAGGCCAAAGCTCAAGTCTCCCAGAAAGGCAAGGTTCCAGCAAAGAAAGTCACTAAAACAGTTGTCGAGGATTCAGATGAAGAAGTATTTGCCCCGAAGCCAGCCTCGTCTCGCAATGCTGCAAAGAAAGCGGCCAACAAGCCAACCATGCCAGAAGCCGAAGCCGAGGAAGAGGAAGAAGAAAGGTCGCTCTTCGAACCTGCCCCAGCCATTCCTGCCCCGTCTAGTCTACCTCTCCCTGTCCCGGAAGAGCCAACTGGCCCCAAAGCTCGTCTTGTCATTCACAAAATGGCGCTTGTAAATTTCAAGAGTTACGCTGGAAGACAGGAGATCGGGCCATTTCACAAAGTAGGTCTCAATTTCATTTAAATATCCTGTCATGAATTCTGATTCGTACTCAGTCCTTCTCTTCTATTGTGGGACCCAACGGTTCCGGTAAATCAAATACGATCGACGCCTTATTGTTCGTCTTCGGTTATCGTGCTTCGAAAATGCGACAGGGAAAGATATCAGAGCTGATCCATAATTCTGCCAACCACCCTGATCTTGACGAATGCAGTGTTGAAGTTCATTTCCGTGATATCATAGATCTAGTAAGTGTCGCGATCATAGGATTTGAAAATATGATTTATGATCATTTCAGCCTGGGCCCGATGCGTTCAAGTTGGTTCCCGACTCTCAGTTGGTCGTGACTCGTTCTGCGTATAAGAACAATTCAAGCAAATATACCATCAATGGACGAATAAGTAGTTATAAGGAGGTACAAGCTTTGCTTAAAGGCCGAGGAATCGATCTTGATCACAATCGGTTCCTCATTCTCCAAGTAAGTTACTGTTGATTCTCTTTATTTCAACTTTTTTGACACTGCTTCGAGGGAGAGGTCGAGTCGATTGCTCAAATGAAGCCTAAAGCGCCATCGGAACACGAGGATGGTCTACTCGAATATCTCGAAGACATTATTGGCACTTCGAAGTACAAAGAACCCATTGACGAAGCTCTGATAGAGATTGCGTTAGAGGCGAAGAAGAAGGAGGCAGAGGATTATCTTCGGTTAAAGAATGACCTTATTCGAGCACTGTCAAGGCAATACCAATGGTACCTATGGAGGGGCTTTACTACAGAAGAAAAATTGAATACGAAGAAGGTAAGTTCATGCTTTCGTCATGCTTTATATTACCACAATTACATGTATTTGTAGGATGAAGTCGAAAATGAACTGGCTGAGGAGAGAGGTCGGCATCAGAGCGATATCGAGCATCTAGAATCGCTGAGAGAGCACTACGTCGAGCAACAGAAAGCTTACGAGGTATGTTCACATTGCATCATCCTATCATACCACTCATAATGATCGATTGTAGGAAGTTCAAACCGCTGCTAATAAGGCGGTCAAAGAACTTGCAGAGCATGAAAAACGGGAAATCGGCTTACAGGAGAAGATGAAGCATGCTTCCACCAGGGCAAAGAAGTTGAAGAAATCCGTCCAAGAGGTGCGACAATGACTGGGCCCGTCGACTTTTACCCTGCTAATCACCCGGACAGGATACCGCTGCGAGAAAAACAGCTCAAAATACGATTCAAGACAGTACCTCCAAGATGAAGAAAGAGAAAACCAAACTCGAGGAGTACGAAATATCGTTGGAGACCGAAGAGAAAGTTTTGGAAGAAATTCGCGATAGCTTGAAAGGTAATACTCGGGAGCTTTACCTTTTCTTCGCGTGCTTATGTTCCACAGACAAAACGCAAATTTATCATGACAAAATCCAAATCAAGCAAAAAGAATTACAGCCCTGGACAGCTCAAATCAATACAAAACAAGCCGATTTAGATGTTGCTATCAGCGAGCGTGATGCCCTTGCCAAAAAGGCGGAATCTCTGAAATCACAGTGCCAGGAAGCGAACGAGACTTTTAAGGTGCTACAAGAAGAGTACGAGAATAAGGTACTGTGATACTTGCCGCCCATGAATCATATTCTCATGCATTGTAGATGAGTCGTCAAGGCGAGCTTAAAGTCGAGAAGAAACGACTTCAGCAGGACATCCAAACAGCGGAACATAATCAGAAGGTGGGTAGATAGTTATCTTCTTTTCGCGTACTGACAGTTTGGGCAGGGGGCTCAAGATCGTGTTACGGAATGGCGAGGTAAAGCGGCAACTAGCCGTAACAAAGTAGAAGAAGCGAAAGCTAGTCAAACCGAAAATAGATCGCAAAATAATGTGTTGACTGCACTGAATCGTCTCAGGGATGACGGTAAGGTTGACGGTTTTCATGTACGCTTTATTATCGCATAATTCGGCGGTTCATTATATACTCATTTTCTGTTCAAGGGACGACTTGGAAGTCTTGGCACTATCCCCGACAAATACGATGTTGCCATA